>PVIC010017125.1:0-33109 GCA_004025085.1 Thryonomys swinderianus
TCTATAATTCTGAAAAATGTATTTCTATTGATTCTTAGTTATTCCAGATGTCTCTCTGGGAAAAGTTAGTGTGTGGAATAATTTAACTGTAAAAAATAAACAGGTCTTCCATTATCTCCAACAGCGAAAAAGGAGAATTAGTGTGATTTAAATGTTAAGACATGGTCTTGATATGCATTTGATTACCCATGAATATAAGATCTTACTATATATCTCAGTATTATTACTTTAGAGGAATTTATAGAGATTTAATATATTAATCTAACTTGATTAAATTTTTTAAATATATTCTCTTTAATTATAATATTATTACCAATTAACCATTAGCTTTCTTTATTTCTTTTTACATTAAAGATTAGCATAACCTAGCAGGAATCTGCATTCTAGAGCAATGATATTCATGACCTGGGGACATTAAAAGCCCTAATGCCACAGGCATCACAGACCAGGTAAATGCAAAGAGCTGATGATAGAGTTCAGGCCAGTTTTTCCAAGCTCCTCAGGTAATTCCAATATGCAGTTAAGCTTAAGAATTATTACTGCTGGAGAATTACTGCATTCTTTTTCAATCATAATTTATTTCATTACACTTTCCAGGATGCACCTGTTTTGTTATATTTTCCAGTGGAAATCAAATATGAAAACAATGTTTTTGTTATTCTAGTCCATGTGTAAAGAATAAGTTCTCAATAAAATAAATTACATAGTTTCTGAAAGTTTGAGTTATACCTGGGTTGGGGAAAGAAGCTTAGCACATCCTTCAAATTGCCAGTGTGGTCCTTCTGCAGAAGACAGGGATTGACAGGAGAGGAAACATGTTTAGTTATCAGCTGGCACTTGACTTTTATCCATGCAAATATAAAGTACTTCTTCCTGAACGGTTTTTAACATAAAGCCTAGTAGTACATTAATTATTCACACCATATTAAAATATGACCACTCTGCACACTTCTAAAAAATGGCACAAGCCACATAACAAAAGTGAACAAACCAATTAATGATTCAAAAGATAATCTTAGAATTTAGTTGAAACTGACAGGCTTTTCTTCCTTATGATGGGATCATTCAATCTTAGTCATGGATTAAGTGAGAAAGGAAATGTTAGTTTGAAGAATTTTTCATTTAGCTTATAATGGGCACAAAACTCTCCTGTTTCCCAGTCAGGAAGAAATGGGAATTTAATAGCAAAGAGAATGATTGTTGTCCTAAGACTGTGAGGCTAATACATCCCCAAATCAATTTCCCTATGTATATTTCTAAAAAATTATGTATGGAAAATTGGTGGTGCTTTAATTTGAAAAGACTTGACCCAACAACTAACGAGGAGAAACAGATAATTATAAAATAATTTTGGGGAGTAACGTGATTTCCCAATGGCTGACCTCATTTTCTCATGCTTTTCCTATTGTAATTTGAGCATCTCTAATGTGAACCTGAAACCCCAAATGCTCCAAAATCTGAAACTTGAGTGTCTGCATGACAACACATTGAAAATTCCATGCCTCCCCTCAGACACTGTATACAAGCAGTAAAAACATAAACACACAAAACATTGTATGGAAATGACCTTCAAGCTATGTGTACTTGGTATATATGAAACATAAGCAAATTGCATGTTTACTTTGGTTTATGTCTCCAGGATCTCCCATTTGGTCTATACAAATACTCGAAAATTGGAACAACTTATAGTAAACATTTTGGATAAGAAATATTCAAGCTATGTTGAATACAGTAGTTATGGATGAGAAATAATCATTGGATTACTGTGCTATCTAGGATAGTTTATTGTACCCATAGTAGAAAATTTTCTTTTCCCCCTTACTGTTGTGATCAATCCAGCAGTCCACTGATATCCCATCATTGGAAGAGAAGTTATACTTGCAAGACTGTTTAGACAGCTGGCTATCCTTTCATTTAAAGGATATTATGAAGGATATGATGTTACTATTTTAAGTTGAAACTTCTGATACCGAATCCCACTTGTACTGTTACTTTTAATTAATTTCATCTTTAAACTGTGTTCTCTTTTGACAGACTTCTTAAAGCATGCTATTACTCCAATGATTTCACTCTTTTGTTACCTTAGACAAGTAATCTCAGCACATGACCAAAATATGTATCAGCTATTTGGTGTGCTGTAAATTTAAAAGCCAGTAGTATTCCTCCTGCTCCTTACTATACACAAAACATATTTGATGATGACACTGTAATGCTACTGGCTAATATAAATTTAGATGTAAGAATATCCTCTCAACATGTATTAGAGAGAACTATGCCATTATTTTCCATTTCACTTAACTGGATCTTTAATAAAACTGCTATTTATCAAAAAAGAAACTCCAGAGGAAGAGTAAATAAATGAAGTGGTACCTTAAAAGTTAATGGATGAGGTACCTTGATTTATGATTTCATTAAATTATTTTCATTGTTTCACTGAAGTCCTAAAACACAAAATATGATGTAAAGGGCAGGTAACCTAACTTAAACACTGCCTTACAGAGCAGACAGTAAAGCACGCATTCTTATATTCACCAAAGGCCTGAGAGTGTAAAGTTCTTAATGTAGAACATATTATGAAGCCAAAGCATGAAAATTAATCTTCATTTTAACATAATAAAAATAAAAGTCAAGTATGTTTAAAGTGAGTGAGGCTATCCAAATTCTCTGGTGAAGCACAGACAATAAAAATGTTTTTAAAATTTACTTTAATCCTACATGATATTACTAATATGCCCATTTTACAAATATTAGTGTTATGTCTTATTAGGTTAATTTTATAATCAGCATACATCATGCTGTTCAGTTTATGTGGTGAGTCTGAAAGTTCTATCTTTTGGAAGTTCATATATCTGATTTCAACAAAAGTTCTAAAATATCCTGTAGTTAATTAAGGCTTTTCCTTTACCAGTGAAAAAGCCTGTTTGAGCTAGTTTAAGCCAAAAATATATATTTACTAAGCAGCTGCTGGATTTCCTCATGCAATGAAATAGCAAAAAAGCAGTGTGGTCTCTAAAAGAGACTGGAAGTGGATCTGGGAAGCTGCTGAAAGATTTTCTCTGTCACCTACCTCGACTTCTCCCTGTGTTCCTGATTTGAAGTCCCTGTGCCAGACAACATACTCCAGCCCTCAGAGAAGTAGGACAAGGATTCCTCTCCAGTTATGAGTTCACTTCTGCTTTCACAGATGTGGACTAAATTGAAAAAGAAACTTTTCAAACCTAATTCTAAACTCTTTGAGAAAAAATTTTGATTCCTCTAGCATAGGACAAGTGTTCTGCTAAATCAACTCAGCTCTAATTAGGGGAGATGGTGTCGTGGGGCTCCCAGGGACCCCATGTGGACAGGACGAGCAGTTCCACGAGAAGCAAAACTGATGTTACCATCCCAAGAAACATTCATACGATACTACTGAATAGCTAGTAAGAGTATAGTAAATTTTTTCTGTCATATCAAATGACTTAAGCATTAGAAAAGCCTGATTTAAAGATATAAAGTAAATTAAAATTAAGTTTCAATTTGTCACTGTAAAACAAGCTCTTTTGCTACATTAATTACTTCCATTACATCTGAAAGTCCTTGAGTTCTTACACTGGTATTCTGAATAGAATAAATACTATTTATGCTCATGAATATGGTTATGTAGCATAGAAAAGTAAATCTTTCATTTGCTTTCACAGGCAATAGTTGTCCTAGTTTGTTTTGAATAAAGTACTTTTCAAATGGCATTAAGTAAACTGTGCTTAATATATGTAAATATATGCTACATATATTTTATTTTTTGCTAAATTATTATTTGAATATGAATACAAATTTATAAAAGCTGAATTAGAGATTATCAAATCCAAAACACAAGTAATGTTCAGAAAAGTGAAGTATTTGGGAGAAAATTATAGCCTGTTTTCTGAAACAGGCTATAATTTAATTGTATTTATAATATAATTATAATGAGTGTCCAGAGATTCAAAATATCACCTTCATATTAGCTTCCTGACTTATGTATTAAAAAGTAATGTGCTCAGTCTCCTGAGAAGCTCCTTCCATGAAAGAGAAACTTAGGGACTTTAGGAATTATTGATGCAACCCTTATCTTTACAATAAATATAAACAATCTTCTTTTTACTGATTCAAGACTTTCTGATAAGTATTGCAATTTAGAAAGACATGTAGTGGTATACTGAGGAATATCTATCAGAATGTTGGATAGACTTCTCATGGAATCCATATTTCCAATTTATTCAGAGCTCTATACTCTTTAAATATTGTGGGTATAGAGAAATGAGTGTACAGAAGGCCCTGAACAAATTCAGAAATTTAAAACTCACCCAGATGATTTTTAAAAATGAAAAACTGGCATAGAAGGAAATATATACAAAGCTTTTTTATACCAGTTAAATTATTTAAATGTGAATCTATTTATTTTTGGGAATAATAATTATATATTAGTGTGATTTACTTTTTGTAATTCTCTTTAATTAAAATTAATTAAAATTCCCTTGAATTTTGAAGTCTTTTAAGACAGAGGCTTACTAAAGACATTGCAAATGCACTATCTTTTCTCATGTCAGCAAAAAAATATTCCCATTCATGAATATTAAGCACAAATTATTTGTGGTTTCAGTAATATGTTGGAACTTAGGAATGTTGTTAGCATATTGTGGTGGTTAGTAAAATTGTTTTCTGTAATTTCAGTGCTGGTTAGAAAAGTGATTTTTGTCAAAGGAAGTCTAGTATAGAATTTATTTGGCAATTTATTATTAAACAATACACATTGGCATAAGAAGGTTTAAGTATCTATGTATCCAAGTAAAATCCTGCAAGGCAGAGAGGCAAGAGGCATGAGAAGGTATAAAGAGCTTGTTTCTTCCTGCTACATTGTTACATGAACTGTGTTAAAATGAACTACATTATTTTGTAGATATAATCTATAAAATTCAGAGGTTTAAATTATATAATACTTAAGGTCTCTTCTAGCTCTTTGTATGGTTTTGAGATAAATGTTATTTGTACATAAGTCTCAATTTATTAGGATTAATGTGCCGTTCTTTTAAAAGTTCAAAATAAATTAGACATTGTTGCTTCCTGTTGTTAACTATCTTCAGTCTTTCATTAGTATTTTCTACCTTTTGAGAATTCTAAGAACTTTAAAAAATATTTCAGAAAACAAAGTACTGATGGTTATCATTCTAGAAACTATAAAGTAGTAACCACTTTAATTTTCATGCTCATGTCAGTATTTAGAACTTGAAGCAAGAGGATTATACGAGTCAAAATTTAAAAAGAAGAGAAAAGAGGAAGAAGGAATACTATTTTTACCAGTGGGGAAGGCCACTATTTTTAAAGAGAAAACAAAGAGCTGACTTGTGGCATTTTAGGACAAAGATGATATCCCCTTCCCACTGCCCTGTGAAACGAGTGCAGGGAGGACGGACTAGCATCACTTGGCTTTTCCAGATTTAGGGGGAAGAACAACAAGACAAAAAGGTAGGGTTGGGGTCGACGCCGGGAGATGAGGGGGTGGGAGCTGCCGGCCAGGGGCACAGATCAGCTGTCCAGGATGCTCACTCAAGGCCAGGAGTTCCCTACCGGCACTTCTGTGTCTCCAAGTCGAACAGTTGCAGCTGAATCTACTCTAACTTCACTTTGAACCATAAACATATTGCTTATGGGATATTATTTCATTACATCCATTTAAACAAATTATTTTCTACAATTGTTGATAACTTTGCAACTTGCAAAGTAGTTTTCTGACACAGTTACTTGTATTATGAGAAAAATACACAGAGGATGCCAATGATTCAATGTGTTTAAAGTGAATTACAGAGAGAAATGTAGACTTTTGCCGGCACTTTCTCTCCCTGTGTTATTTTCTGTTCTGAGTAAAACATTATAAACGAGGTTCTTTTTAAGTGACAACCCAAGTCGGTCAATTTCTACTTAGGGAGAATGGCAAATAGGAGCACTGAATCTTAAAACCAACAAAAACAGCACAACAGAATGCTTTATTGTTTTTTTTTTAAGTAGTTGGAGTAATAAATCATAAGTGAAAAGCCTGAATGGGAATTATTTTTGCAAGAACAATAAAGGAACCACGATTTTGGTCTTTTATAATCTCAATTAAGCTGTAACACATACTCTTGCAAAAAGATCTTCCTGAATGTCCAGAGGGCATAAGAGAGGGTGGGCCTATTTAGTTAATTTTAAATTGTCAGCTCTTTCTTTTCTCATTCTTTCAGAAAAATAAACTGTTTTTGCTGAATAAGAGGGTTAAGAAAAGGCCCCAGTGAGTCACTCCAATTTGTTTCCACATTCTGAACAGTCAATAAAGGAATTTATTGCCTCATTAGGCATTTTGAGTGGATTTCTGGAAACCTGGGTGACGTAAGACAGAAAAGTAACCCAGTAAGATGTTTTAAAAGCGATTGCAGCTGAATTTGTTTTTGAAATTGCATGTTGCCCATTAGACTGAATGACGCTGTGATTCATTTCAAGAACTGATCCCAGACTGTGGGCTGGTTTCAGGCAGGGGTGGAGGAAACTGTGTCTATTTTTCAGCATATACCAAAAAGTAATGTAAATACTAGGTTTTAAAAAATGCTGAAATGTAATAAGGAGCTACATGATCAAAGATGGCAGAGGTTTAAGTAACCAGATCAAGAGTAATCTTGTGAGAACAGTGAAAGGTGGGTCATTGCACTGGACAGTCAGCAAATAGCCAGCATGGTTCACACAAATGTCTCACCCTCCCTTTCTCTTCTCATGCTACATTTTGCTTAGCTGCTGTTTACCTCCAGGTTCCAAAGTAGGGATTTAAAATTAGACCTCACTCAGGGCTCTGAATCTGTACCTCTGGCAGAGAGATTCAGAGACTCATTAGAGGTTAAGGGAACATAAGTTCTTCCCCCACAATGTGACTGCAATAATCTTTCAGAAATCTATCCTAACTTCTTTTAAAAGGGCTAAAACTTAAATTGGCAATTGAAAACTATCACTATTTTTGAAATGAAGGAATGTTAATTTTGCCCTAAATATAAAGAAACTCAGGAGGAACAACATGTGAAGAACAAAGAATTCATAACTAAGGGGAACACTGTGATTTGCTGCCCGAACTAAATTTCTTTTAATACTGTCAGCAGATAAATTCACTAATCATGATCAGTCTTCACTGCATCAAAGAGGAACTTAAAGAATGAATCACAATGAACCATATAACAAAGTTTCAGGTAATTTTCCAGACAAAAAAAAGGAGAAATACTTGTTTCCCATGATGAAAAGTGTGTTGTGTCATGTACATAACTCTTATGCATATTATTTATACATGAGATATGTGTACGTTTACCGGTTATTGTATTTAACAGATTTGAGATGAAAAAAAAAAGCAGATGATTTCACTACTTTCTCCTATTTTGGGTTCTTCCAACTCATACCTTGCTGCCTTGGCTTTTTGAGCATCTACAGAATACAAATTGAGAGAAGAAAACAATATGTGTGTGTAATAGGGAACACTAAGGGGGAATGCATTGGGAGGATAAGATTAAATTCTCAATAGTTTCCTCAGTTGCAACATGTGAGTTTTGGAGCTGAATGGTTTAAAATTGCCTTTGGAATTTTAAAGACAACCAATGAATCCATCTTGGTGGTAGGGAGGAGATTAAAATCCATTTAAAACCTGAAGAAAGGAGCAAGAAGAACAAAATGATACTCTCATTAATCTCTTTCTAATTAACATTATACAAGTTCCAGATCTAAGACACTGCCAAATTTAAACGTCTTCTACTTTACATATATAGTCTTCTACATATTAATTACTTATTTATAAAGAGGTATAAGGTGTTGATTTTAATGATTGTTTATTGACTATAATGTTCACTGAGCTTCTCTTGTATAATTCAACAATTTAATTAATAGCTACTGAATGCTCAGAGTAAACAAAGCAACAGAAAATAATGTCCTTCTTACCTGCAAAGTGGCAAAAGGACAAATAGTCCTTGGTTTAGGGAGATTAGTGTGTGCCTGCTACATAACAGACACTCAACAAATACTTGTTCAATGGCTAGAGTTAATATACTAAGGAGGACAATTAGCATACAATATTATATGTACTTACAAACAAATGCAAAACTCTATATATAAGAACTTTTACCATATATATAAATTCTAAAATTTATATATTTACAAATTCTAAAATTCACAGAAAGTGATGCTCATTTGAGATGAGCTGGCATTCCAGTAACAAGTAAGATCCTTTACACACATTTTAAACAAAGGAGGCATGCTAGTTAGTAGCATGTTTGCCGTCTTTTGAACATATGTGTTTGGGAAGTTGTCACAGGTCACAGGAGTTGAGCCTGAGAAGGCAGCTGAACAAAACTGCCAAGACACTCTGTTTATGGTAGGCTAATATGTTAAATTTCATCTTAGGAGTTACTCAACCTTCATAATGAGGAGAGTTTTGTAAGGAGAGGAAAATGACCCAAGTTTGCTTTTGTGAGTACTGATATTTCCTGTGAGCCCAGACTGTCTGAGAACTTTTTCAGTTTTGTCACTTATGCTCCAATAACCAAATGAAGCCAGTCTTTGTCTTCTGAACAATTTACTTCCTACAACAGTAATTCATGATGTTGAAATCTTAACACTGTTTTTGCCTTTCAAATGGTACATCATCCTCCATAACAAAGGGTGATCAAATTACATGGGGAATGTTCGAATTTAAAATATTTATTACCATACAAGACATACTGAGTGTGGTGATTCATGCCTATCATCCCAGCACTTGTAAGGCTGAGGCAGGAGGATTACTAGCAGTCAAAGGCCATTCTGGTTACATAGTGAGTTTGAGGCCATCTTGAACTACACAGCAACAATCTCTCTCAATTACCACTCTCTCTCTCTATATATATATACATATGGACATTAACTCCCCTCAAAATACATCTCCATAACCTGGGCTTAATTCCTAGCATAATAAGTAAATATACAAGAGAGCAAAACAAAACAAAACAAAAAAGCTGTGGCTTCATTTTGATTTCCCTAAATTTTAAGGGTTGATTAGAATGCCAATATTTTGAATAATGCCATTATATGATTTAAAACACTAGTATATCATTAAGCTATTTTCATCATAGTATGGAAGTAGCTCATCTTTCTTTCCAACATAAACTAAGCTGTTCATTGCACTTTGCATTAATGCAAGAAAATAGGGTTAATATCAATAATCACATGTCCTTTGCAGTTGTTTCTCTGAACTGAGCTTTCAGTGAAAATGAATTTTCTCAGTCTGAACTATTCATAAGTAAATGACATTCTATGACTGAGTACATTGTGAGATAATTTGGCTTTATATTACTCTGAAAACCAAGTTTTTTTTTTTAAGCTAGTTAAATCTTCATTTGAAACAGACCTGCAAGATTAACATATGGGATGTGGGATAATAATAGAAATGTTATATGCCAAAAATAGGAATTTCCATTACTTTGAAACACAGGAAGGCCCATTACTTTAAATAGGGCAAGATTGTGAAGAGACAGAAAATAAACAAAATTGTATGTGTAGAGTCTTTTAGACTGTGTCATTCTTCCTCTAGAAAAATGCAGGTAAATGAAATATGTTCTTACTGAATAAGTATAATTTATGCATTTCATAGTCATTGCAAAGAGTGCTATGAAAAATCTATTATGGCATTTTGAGTGATGTGCTTGATTCTTAAGTCATGGAGATTTTATACAGTGTCAGACTTGCATGATTGTTATGATGGCCTAAATTCTATATGGCTAGAAATAATTAGGGCAGGGTGAATTTTGTTGCGTTGTAGTCCATTTCATAAGAGCACAATATCAATGACTGGGTCAAAATGTAGTAATGTATTCTTGAGTAGAAGTTAAATTAAAAATTGAAGCGAGCCAGGCATGGTGGCTCACGCCTGTAAAGCCAGCATTTGGAAGGTAGAGACAGGATTACTGAGTTCGAGGCTTGCCTGGGCTACATAATGAGCTCAGGGCCAGCTTGAACTACAAAGCAAGACCCTGTCTCAAAAAAAAAAAAAATTGAAGCGTGGGTACATTTTTATCTGCAGTGTTTGAAAGAAACTTACATTGCATTGGCTTTCTGAGATGTCCCCATTCTTCCACCTGGAATCATGGCCCAAGCCTCAACTTGCATTTTGCTTCATTCATTCATTCTTTCATTTGAGATAGGGTCTCACTTTGTAGTTCAGGTTGGCCCTGTGCTCATTATGTAGCCCAGGCAAGCCTTGAACTCACAGCAATCCTCCTGCCTCTGCTTCTCGAGTGCTGGGATTACAGGCATAAGCCACCATGTCTGGCTTGCTTCATATATATATATATATATATATATATATATATATATATATATATATATATATATATTTACTTTTCATATAAATCTTCTTTCTTCATGGACTCATATTTTTAGGACTATTTAGTTCCTCCACACCACTGAAATTATACTTTCACTTTCTACAGTTTTTCTTCTACTCTGATTTTTCCTCTCCTAAATGTCCTTGAAGATTCTCTCTTCACACATATTTTCAAAATGAATGAGTTGTTTTCTTTTAAATAATATTACACACAGGCAGTGTGGAACTGCTATATCAATCCATAGTGCATGAAAAGAATATGTGCTTTTGCGTATCTATAGTTTTCTATGGATTTTTCTAGAGGCTCTACATTATATATCTCATTTAATATTGAACTAGAGAGAGAGGAGTTATCTGCTTGTTATGCAAGTGAAGAAATTGAGGCTTAGTAAATTTAAAGAATCTATCCAAAATATCTCTGGCAAAAACCAACAGAGAATAGATTCAAACTCTTCTTTTTTGAGCCAAACCTTGTTTTGTACACTGATGTGCTTTAATAAGATGAGAGCTAGAGGAAATTAAAAAATAGAAAGTCTGACTCTTGGTCTTGTGAGATATGCATTCTAACAGAGATTAGGCATTCATTTAAACAAAGATAGACACAAAGACACATACCATCCCAAGACAGCATAATGCCAAGAGTGGTACTCTGATGATATCGAAATTTTAATACTTGCATACATTAGTATGGTCTGAGCAATTGATAGCAAGGAGGTAAACTTTGAAAGGACTATTCTCAAGAGAGTCACAGTATCATCAAGAAACTTACACCACAATTTAGGTGGGAAGAAAAATTGAAAATCTACCTCAGGAGACTTTTTTTTTTTTTTTGGTGCCAGGGATTGAATTCGGGCCCTTGTGTGTCCAAGGTTGGCATGGTACCATTTGAGCTAAATCCCCAGTCCAGGGAACTTCATTTTTTAATGGAGCCATTAAAATAACAAAATCTTATTTTAAAGAATTTTTTCTTTCTCATTTTACATCTACTCACTTACTATCAGTTCTTGTGTTGATGCCTGTGTTCCAATTTATCTACACTTTTATCTGTTGTAAAACAAAAGCTGTGATTTCACGGACCAGTGTCCGTTCCTGTGCCCTGAACGTGTGGCCAGCCCAGAGGACCCACAGAAAGCAGGTGTCGAGCTACCGGCCACCGCGCCCACAGGAAACACTGCCCTTCCCTGCAAGCTGTGTCTACACAGCATCAAAACCACTAGCGTCTCGAGAGGCTGACCCCAGAAGGGCCCAGCTCATGTCTGCACATTTTTTCACATGGTTCTGAGAATCTTGATCTCTCCTACATTTCACAGTGAACAGAAACATTTTTCAGGAAATTGTTTCTTTTGACCTAAAATTTAAGTCTACCTTTTTACCGATCGTTTCTTTGTTTGGGAGCATCTGACCACCATAATGCATTTCCTGAGAAACATCACATCCTGAAAATGACCTGATATCCCTGCCCTTCACTCTCCCCAGGGCTGGCTCTAGATAACAGGGAAGAGGCCGATGGAAACAGGACTCTGCCGGGCTCTTCGGTACGTGTTGTTTATTCACCACCCACACGGCCACATCCAACGGGGATGACCCGAGTTTGCTCTTTTGATGTCACATACCATGAATTCCCATAGCAGGTTTGGAACAAAGGGGGCATTTTAAAGCTTTTTCCTAACATTACTTTAGCGAGTACTGACTGATACCATCCTGGGGACAGAGACAGTCCAACCCACACTCCTGATTTTAGAATCATAAACATCAGTATTATCAAGATGCTTGTGGAAAGATACAGTGACTTTGATTCCTCTTGGGTGGTCAAAACACAGCATGTGTGATATTTTTACAAACTGTGATTCAGAAAGCCCAGAGTTGTAGAGCGTTTTGTTTTCATTATGTCAGTGTCAATGAAACAGTATGCTTCCTGATGTCTTACTGAGGGGTAGCCCTTCTGGTCATTTGGGGTCACTTTCCCAAGGATCCTACATTATGCCTGACCCTTATTCCTGAGGAAATTAGCAGGACTTAGACTGACGTGTTGTGGAGAATATGCTTTCTCTAAGAATGGCAGAAGGAAAAAACATGAGACTAGGATGCTTTCCAGAAATAATAATGGAGACTCATCCTGTTGTGTAAATTCCCTTTGTATTTTGTTCTCTGAGTACTTGGTGGAAATATTATTTTTAAAGGGCCATTATCTTCTCAAGAGTATGACTCTGCATTAAATTGCTTTTAAATTTAAGGAGATAAATTTAAGGAGAAAAATATGTTATTATTAACAAGTTGATAGCAATAATATTACTGACAGGAAGTGTGTAAATCAACATTTCTCTTCAGCAGTTTTCTTCACTCATGGCGACATGAAGATGGGCATACATAATAACTGCCAAAAAAGTGTGTTATTTGGAAGAAATCCGGAAAGAAATAAAACAGCTGATTTTATTCATAATGTATTACCTTTACAAAAGAAACTTCATCAAGTTTGACCTATGCATTCTTTTGGGAAACTAAACTTACTTACATTAAATGTACCTTTTGCTTATAAACTTTAAATGAATTTCAATTCCGTGTACAAAGCTAAAGCCTACATTCATACATCAGCAGCACATCAATTGATTGATTTAATACAGCTATACCAGTGGTGTAACCTATGTGGACACACATTAGGGAGAAACAAAGGGGATGGATAGCTATTTCATTTGATTTGCTATAATTCTAAACAAAGGGAAGAAGAATCTGTTCAATAAATTTAATATTTCTTTAAAATAACTTTTCAATAAATAAACATATACTTGCAATTCAATTAAGTTGAACAGTTAATAATTAGACATGAGTTTAGGAAAAGAATCACTTTCAATTTTAACTTTGTGATTGTGAATAATATTCATACAGCTGTCTTAGGATACTTCAATTCAGAATTTATTAATTAACTTCTGTTATGAAGACTGAAACCTTCGTAAAACCCTCACATTTTTAATTCTTTCAAAGTAGCTTTAACACCGTTTTAGTTAAATACATATCTGGGATTTTAGTTAAGAATATTCAAATAAATTTTATTATTTTGCCTGGTGATCACATGGTTATGATTCCATTATTTTAGAAGTTTTACTTTTCCTTGAATTAATAAACTTCCAATGTATTTTTCTTTCTTTTTGTCAGTGCCCCTTATCTTTCTTTGTTCCTTTATCTCTTCCTTGCATCTTCCTCTTGGATTCTTTCCTAGTTCTCTCCCTCCCTTCTCCTCCTCTTTCTTTTCTTCCTCCCTTCTTTTCTTTCTTTCCTCCATTCCTCCAACCTCTTTTTCTTCCCCTCCTCCTTCCTCTCCCTCTCTTTCCTCTTCTTTGCCTCTCTCCCTGTCTGCTCTTCTTCCTCCTCTTTCTTCTTCATCTCCATTCTCCAAAATTTCTATAAAATGGTTCTATATACCATTTGTTGCACAGACCACTTGATTGGACAGTCTAGCAAAGTAGCTTTGTTTCATTTTTGTTTTCTTTTTGTGGCCCTCTGGGTACCCTGTTCCCTCTCACTTTCATCTTGTTTAGCTGTTCTCTAAGGCATTGTGTTGAACCATGTCATTTAGGATAATAAAAGTAGAATATAACATCTAGAAAGAAGAGATTATAACATCATGAAATGGACAAATGAATTCATGATGTTATAATCTCTTCTTTCTAGATGTTATATTCTACTTTTATTTGTGTAATTGTCTTTGTTGACGTTCATACTCCAGTAACATTTTGAGAAAATCTCCATAGATAATATATATGTTATCAATTTACATGTCAGGATTCATTCCATTCTCATGTTTGTTTGAATCTTTGGTTGGGTACAGATTTATAATTGAAACAAATCTTTTTAATAAAAACAAACAATACACCTGAATGAGGTAATGTGATATTGCAGTATTTGTGCACTTTGTGTAATGTTTAAATATATTTATCTCCTCAAAAATTTATTATTTATGAAGAACATGATATTCATTTGAGATTTTAAGACTATTTTCCCATTAACATCCACCTTCCTACATTGTTCAGCAGACCAGTGTCATTTTGAGCCTGATCTTTTATATCTTACCTATTTTTTTCATTGTGAACTTGATATCTTTAATTTGTGTAATGGATTTTAGTAGAATGGAGCTTTCTGTGGGTCTTTTTTCATCACTTGTGGTTAGGCATTTGATTGGCTCCAGCAATTTTGAGACATTATTCCAATTGTGAGAAATTTCCTTGTGTTACATCCTTAATAATTCATTAGTATTTTTTAAATCTCTATCTAGAATTACTATTTGTGGATTTTTGGATTATCTATATGGATGCTTTTTAGATACATAAAAGTAACTTTTCTCCTGTTTTTATGTGTTTATCTTTTTTCAATTTACTTTTCATTTTCTTTAATAATTTTCCTAAATTTTTGCCTTCAGTACTCACATACTAAATTTTTATTTATCCATTTTATATTCTGCCTATTTCTTTTTATTAATGGTATGCCTTGTTACACCAAGATGATGGTTTCATCTTTCATTATGGTTCTGTAACTTCTTTGTTGTTCCTCTAACTGCATATTTTCTCTCTAGGTTCCTTCCATCCTTTCACTTGTTTTGACATTACGCTACTCCTTGATTGATTCCTAATAATATTTCACTGTCCAATCAATTTTTTAAAATTTTTTCCTGGTACATTTTATTGGTACATTATATATACACATCACAATTACACTCCACATTGAGAATTTGTACCAGCATATGGCACAACCTAATTCTCATCCCCCCCACTCTACCTCCCCCACCCCTATATGCTTATTTCCTTTTTTAACCATCATTTTTTCTTTCTTCATTATTTACCCCTAAACCCCATTAGCCTTTGAATATTTACTATTTCACAATATCAATCATGCATTCTAGAACACACATAACTTCAGTTTCTCATACCACAGAAAATATACAGTATTTACACATCTGTGCAACCTGTCCAATCAATTTTTAACGTGCTACCAAACACCTGATTTCAATTTCTGTGAATAAGACAGGCTTCCCTATCAAGGATTATTGAGTTGCAGTTGGATATTTTTTTTTTATGAGCAAACATATGAATGGCAATTTGAGGTTATTTTTCTCAAAGACAGTTACTTATCCCGAGAATAATTCTTACTCTTTGGAGACACAAATAGTCTGTGACATAGCTAGAACATTACCCTTCTCCCCATAATTTTTGGTTCCATTCTTGTCCCTTTTGTATTATAGCTCATGTTTTATTTGTTATGGCTCATGTTTCCCATAGATAATCTCTCTCCTTTTGGGATGAAGTCATAACTGAATCCTTTACAGTGAAGAGGTCATTGCATGTAGTTGTCCATTATTTCTATTAAAATTTTAAATGATTTTTTCCAACTTCTGGTCTGAAGTAATACCTGGATATCTTAATGTCTCAATTTTCCTTGGATACTACTATATTGACATACTAGTATATTTTTAATCAGTGTTTTCTATTTACATTTAGCTTGTCTTTTTTCCACTTTGCTAAGTTACCACTTGTAAGTTTTCCACTTGCCAACCTTATTTTGCCTTTGTGTATCATGGTTTGCAATTATATAACTCTTAATTTTTGCAACTATGTGACTGTGTAGTAGGCTAATTGTGAGTTTTAAAAATACGTTTATATCCCCATTCTAAGGACTTGTGATTATTATTATCTCATCTGCAGAAACAGTCTTTGCAGATGTAATTAACATTTGGAGATGAGAAAATTATCTTGGATATTCAGATAGGGCCTAAGGACATCAAAAGTGTGGATGCAGATGGACCTCTGACACACACAGAGGAGAAAGTGATGTGAAAATGGAGAGAGAAATTGGAGCTATGTGAGCCCAAGTTAGGAAATGCTGAGAACTGCAGAGCCCACCAGACACTGGAAGAGACAAAGAATGGATTCTCCCACAGACTCCCCAGGGAAATTCCAGTCCTGCCAAAGCTTGCTCTCACCTACTGGAATGTATTTTATAGTTTAGCTCTAGAATGTACCCTCAAAACCTCATGTATTCACAGTTGGGGCTTTTCAAAGGTGTTTTGATTGTGAGGACATTATACTTACCAGTGTACAAATCCACGGAGGGTTTCAAAGCTGAATGTGCTATTCGGAGTAGGATCTGGTCAAAAGGGTGAGCCACTGGGGGTGGGGTGGGGTGGCAGGACCTGCAAGGGGACACCTCCTTCCTCAGCTCCTCCTTCTGTTTTTACATGAGCGGGGTTGCTTGTGCCAGGCCCTGCCACCATGCTTCAACCATGCGCTTCTCTTGTGCAATTTCTGACAGTAGACTGAACTGCGAGCCAAAGTAAACCTCTCCTCCTTTAAGTTGTGAGTCTCAGGAGTTGTGTTCCAGCAGTGGAAAGTAACTAAGAGTCATATGTCAAACTTATGGCCTATTGATCTGCAATAGAATATATTTCCATTGCTGTAATCCACTAAACTTGTGGGATTTTATTATGAAAGTCCTAGGAAACTAATTCAATTTGTATTAGAATTTGTTTTTTCCCCTCATTCCTCTTGATATTTTGGAAAATGGAAGAAGCTGAAAGATATTTCATTTACTACAAAATGAAAACCTTTCATTCATTGATTTAGGGTGATTATTATTTCTTAGAATTTGTCTTTACAAGATTATTGTACTTTGAGAACTATGGGTGTTTTCCCAGATACAGATTTCAACAGGATCTTTGTTTATTATTCTCTTTTTATTACATTATTTCTTGTTAAATTAGCCTTTTATTTTTGCCTCCCTTCTTTGCTTTTTGCATAATCTATCAGTTCCCTATTGTTAGTTATCATGATAAGCCAAACACTAAGGATACAGAAATGCAAAAAGTGGTTTTACCGCCCTCTATGATGTATTGATATACAACATAAGCAAAAATAATACTTGTTTAATGTAAAGCATAAAGGTCAAAACAGACATTAAAACCTACAAGTACAATAAAATAGTGTAAGAGTTAAATCCAATATGTGAAAGCAAAAAAAAAAAACCAACTGTGGTCTCACGGAATACATAGAGAAGATCTCTGCTTGGTAGAGACAGAGAAGATTTATTAAGTAGTGCTTGTGTAGGACTTTAGCAGGGTATTAGGAGATAAAACGGAGTTCAGGGAAGAGCTGTGTGGGGGAGGGGCATTGCAGAGAAAGGAACTGGCTCTGCGGAAGTATTAAAGCTTGAGCGTCGCAGGACATCTACTGTACGTACAGCCTGGATCAGAAGAAGAAAGAGATTATGATGATTTTAAAGATATTTTCAGTGAGAAGGAGTTTAGAATCATATTATTTTGGAAATGAGGGTAATGGAGGCTTTATGGAGGAAAATAACATGATTCTACTAATCTTTTAAAGGAAACTGTAAAAATATTTTGATTACTTCACTGCTGAAGAAAAGGGAAAAATAGGAAGAGGATAGTTGTAGGAAACCAGATAAAACATTAATGTCAGTGCCCTGAGTTAAAGCAAATAGGATGGGACAGAGACAATAGAATGGGACCTGGAGGTGATTCTAAAACAAAAATTGGCAAAATGATGAAATTTCTACCTCTAAATGGAAGTGGTAAGTATAGCGCCAGCAGTCACAGTGCATAAGTGGGTACCAGAGAGGCTCCCATTTGGGTGTGGGTTGGGCCAACCCATATCTAAATTGAGATTTCACAGAGAGAATGAATACATTATTCGGGAAAAGAGAAGCAAGGAGAAAGACTGATGGCAGGGATCTCCCCACACAGGAGATTCTGAAAATAGGGCTAGATGTAGACTGTATGCCGGAATATGATGTGTGAAGGAAGCAGGAACCATGGCCTCTCTGGGCAACTTCTTCACCCTTCTTTTCTCTAAATATTCATTATATTTATATAAATCTCTCTTTTTTAGTTTTTTTGAGATATTATTGTCATTATTTTGTTATTATTATTGTTATTATTTTGAGTCAGGGTCCTGCTTTGTAGTTCAGGCTTCCCCTGAGCTCACTATGTAGCCCAGGCAAGCCTCGAACTGAGCAATCCTTCTGCCTCTGCCTCCTGAGTGCTGGTATTATAGCTGTGAGACACCACATCCAACACTGTGATACATGGTACTGATTGCTGATGGGCATGAGTCACCATGCCCAGTATTGTTGCGTGTGGTTACCGGGGATTGAACCAGGGACTTCGCCCTTGCTAGGCATGTGCTGGAACCACTGAACTAAATTTCTGACCCAATGTTTATATAAATCTTGGTAACTGAAACGTGTCAAATGCTGACTTGATCTTTCAGAATAGCCACCTTAACTTCGTATTTAGAACAGAGTTTTACATCTATTTTTACTCAGGAAAAATAACATTTTTAGCTGTTTTGTACATTAGTACTATATTACTTATTCATTCAAAACATATTTAACAAGAAGGAGGCTCCAAGACACATTCTTTTACTCCAACTGTTGGAATTCAAGCACACGACAATGTGTTCTGTTTGATAAATGCTAAAGAGAGTAACAACAACCTCATAGCCAGTCCTCATAATTCTTTGCTTATCAGTGTTGTGGAACATTTGATTATTTTTTCTTAATGCCTTTTCCTTGAAGCTGGAGAAGAATAAATTTTGCAATGCATAATCAGTATAATATATTCAAAATGCTTTATTTCAGATATTTATATAACTCTGATCACCTGCCACAGAAAATTTTTTTCTTAAAACCTTTAATTTAAAAATTTAGCCAAAACTTGAGTGCAGACTGACAGACATAAGAACAATCTCCCAATCTATGTAAATAGTATTAAGACCTGAAAAAGTTCTTTATTGAAAATCTTGAGATTGAAATTAAAGATTTTTTTGTTGCCAAATTGGACCTAGGGCCAAATAGCCCAGGAAAGCAGTATGTTCCCCAGGTTGAAGTCATTATGTTTCTTAAACTCAATGGGTTAAATTTCAGTAACATCATGTAACAAAGGCTGTAGAACCAGTAGAATCCTGATTATGGCTGACTTGCCTTTCTTGGCAATATTGTCTCTTCTAGAATTTTCTCTCTGTGATACCAGACTTCCTGATCTAAAACCTGATTGTTACAAGGAGATGAATGTAAACATCCCACAACTCATATTTGAAGGAGATTTCAGAGACAGTGTTTTACATATGTAAGAATTAATGTTTTGGTACTATACTAACTTGGGCACCAGAATCTCTAGGAAAATTTTGAAACTGAGAGCAGAAAGATAAATTTGATAGACTAGACTTCTCAATCTGTGTCATGTATCTCAATCTGTGTCATGTAACATGTTCTATACAACTTGTTCATGGAAGTCTTGGTTAATCTCAAAGATATACCATCTCTAAATACCAAATTATAACCTTGGGCCTTTTGACTGGACTCACTCTCTGTGGCTGTAATGTATTAGAGAACAGCCACACCTAATTTCCTTTTGAAGTTATTACCACTCATTTTTGCTAGGTCGATCTAGAACAGTAACTTGACTAGACGGAGTCAATTGGCAGTGAGGCCACAGGGACCATTCAGTAATCCCATGCATGATAAAGACCAACATGATCAGGATCCAGTTTGGTTTTGACTCCATTAAAGGTTTTTCTTGAGGACTGCCCTTCTGACACCATAGAGAGCTTCATGTCAAACTTCAACTTTTACTTCTCACCACACAAAACTCTTGTTTTTGTTTTTCCCAGTGTATGACTTTTATCCTTTTGTCCTCTATTTTGTAAATGTTTTTATTTGCTTTTCGGTCAAACCCATACCTTGCAATCACTGGAACTCTCTCAACCTCAATTGCTTTCACACCCAGTTCAGTTAGAGCATTTTCTGTATTCTGCAGTAAAGGCTCTGCCTGTCGGGGTCTGGTATCCCTTGTCAGAACCAACCCCACTCGCACATTATATCAGCGCTTTGCAGCCGCTCTCCCTCTTGCTGCCCAGCTTCCATTTTAACATCAGTTGTTTTCTTTTGAAAAGTTATATAATCTCTCTCCCTGCCTCCCTCTCTCCATCCTCTGCCATCCCTCCCCTACCTTTCTCCTTTCCTCCATCCTTCTTTCCCTCCCCCATATTTCTATATTTACTTATCTTATAATTTCTCATTTTAATCAGATAACAGAGCCCAGACTTCGGATTTATATATTTATGAACACAGCAGAAGTTGTTGAACTGAGTGCTCTTGACCTGTGTGCTTTCTGAACTCTCAGCATGAAGTGTTGCTTTTGCATTCTGATATTTTGCAGCTTCCGTTTTTCACTAATAACATAATGGTGCACATTTTTTTTTTCTGTTTGCTTTCATTCTTTACTTCTTTTACCTTTTTAATTTAAAGTAACCTCACTCTGTTCTCTACATCTTCACTGAATTGGCTACCCACATCCTAGGCCTCAGTAAGATACTTTCTTGCCTTCTTGCTGCTGCCCTAATCCTTGGGACACTCCCCGTAGGGTCTCAGAGTTATTTTAGATGGCCTGGGAAAATCTAATTAAGGGTCAAAGTAGTAGATGCGGTGGGAGGGCTTTTGAAACTGACTGAAAGAGGTAACTTTTGCCATATGCTCTCAAAGCAGAAATAAAGGCTACATGCATACATGCACGTGGTTCTATATATGTATTTTCAAGCTTTTCCTGTAGACCTAAGTAATAGGTTAGAGGCAATAAAATTAATGAGATAGGGAAAGTTGATTTTTTTTTTTTTTTGAGACAGGGTCTTGCTTTGTAGTTCAGGCTGGCCCTGAGTTTGCTATGTAGCCCAGGCAAGCCTCGAACTCAGTAATCCTCCTGTTTCTGCTTCCTGAGTGCTGGGATTACAGGCGTGAGCCACCACGCCCGGTTGAAAGTTGATTTTTGAACAGTCCTTCCAAGCCCTGACAGACCAGACTTAGGGGCGGTAACAAAAAACAAACAAACAAAAAAATGATCTCAAAGCTTTAAGATCTGTGATGAAGAGGATATAGGAATTTTTAATGCACCTAAGTTGGTAAAATCTGCTTCTCCTTTTGATATATTTCTTTTGTTTAAAAATATATCTAAATCATTTTCTAACCTTCAGAAAGAAAACCAAACCTCAAATATCAATGTTTTTGCCATACAGCAATGATAGTTGCTATCAATACTTTTGTATTCTGTCTTGTTATTACCAAAGAAATCCCATTTATAAAATTGGGATCAGACATTCTCAGGAGTTTGGCTTTTGTTTTTCTTCCTGTTTTTACTTACCTATAGTTCACAACACTTACCTGACTTCACATCTCAAAATTCACTAAAAAACAGAATAATTATAAATGGCTAAGTAATAATATAGTATAAGCAATAGCATATTTGATTTCCGGTTGTGTAGGTGATTATAAACACCTTTGGACAAACTTCTGGTCAGTCTTATTAGTGACTTTCTTGCAAAAAATCCTTGGTATAACATGATTGAAAACCACACCTCATCCCTTGGTCTTTTCACTGGCAAGTGCCTGCTCTCTGAAGTGTTTTAGTCTCTTTGTATCTTATTGCACTCCCCTAAAACACTCAAATTAATGTGGAAATATCACCATAATAGAGATATGTCTTTAAGCCTCTATCAGAAATGTCATATCTGCTATCTGAAAAATCATTTATTATCTCCTCATTCTGTGTTATTTTTCACCTGAATCTTCCATCTTACTTATGATGTTATGATTATTTACTTGTTTATTGTCTGTTTCCACTTCTTAGAATTTAAGATAAGTGAGGCAGAAATAGTGCCTGTTTGGTTCAACACTGCATTTATCCCCATTGCCTTAAGTGGTGCCTGGTCCATAGTAAGTGATTAAAAAATATATTCAAGGACTAAGTAAAATATAAGGCTTTAAATGTAAATAAGCAAGCTGCTCTCCTGAAAGGTAGTTCCAAATAATGTGCCCATAAAGGATGTATGACAGTACCCATTTTACCACAGAATAGCTCCCTTTAAATATTAATTTGAAAATAATAGAATGAGAAAATACATAAGCTATATAAATGTTACTTTAGTTTTAATTACTTTCACCTCTTTGAGTTTTGTGTTCCTCCTATTTGTCCCTGTTTTAATATGGTGCCATTCCTGTAAAATATTAGGTAAGGGGTTATACGGAGAGAGTATGTTGAAATTTTCACCATTTTTCCCACTTCTTTACCAGCATGCTTTCAAATTGTCATTGTTTTGTGATGACATAGATTTTTAAAAAGTGAAGTCAAATATTTATGAAATTTTTTTCTTGTCATCTGTTTCAGTGTTATAATTTGTCAGGCTATCATTTCTCATTCTTACTTTCTCTTTTCTCTCCAGGTTCTCTCTTTTTAAAAATGTGCTATTACATGGTATATCGCTGCTTTCATTTCAAACCATTACTTTCTTCTCTTCTGTTTTGGGTTTTTAAATAGATAATATATTTATTTATTGCTCTTCTTTTGAGGTTATTCTTCTCATCCTGTTTTCTCTGTAATAATTTTATATAAGCCTTCTTTTTGTTCTTGTTTTCTATTTAATCAGCTCTCTGGATTAGGCCAGACTTCTCCAATGTATGTTTTTTTTTTTCTTTTTTTTGAGACAGGGTCTCGCTTTGTAGTTCAGGCTGGCTCTGAGCTCACTATGTAGCCCAGGCAAGCCTCGAACTCAGCAATCCTCCTGCCTCTGCCTCCCGAGTGCTGGGATGACAGGCGTGAGCCACCACGCCCGGCACTTCCAATGTATGTTTAATCCAGATAGCACTTGTTTTTTCCTACTGTCTACTTCTTGTTGCTTAAATCTCATTCCTGCTGACTAGATTTTCTCACCTTGCTCTCACTAGGTGACACATTGGTGAGTGGGACGCTTAGGCAGAGACTAAGAAACATATACTATGCATATCTTTGCTCACTAATATAAGCTGGTCTCCTGTGTCAACGACCTGTTTTACCAGCTTGGAAACCCACAGATCCTAATATGTACCTTTCTCTACTATCATCCTATCTTGGCTACTATATAATTTATTTAATTAATGAAGGGTTACGCAGTACATCACATGCTTTTTCTCTCAGTCTTTTCCTATTTTCAGATATTAGTACCAAAATAGGAGGGTATGGTGTGGTGAGGGGCTTCTCTGTGTATTCTAAGAATTGGTACCTTCTGTTGATTTCCAAAATGATGTGGCAATTCAGATTTTCAGTGGAGAAAACTCATAGCTCTGAATGGAGCTTACTGAGAAATATTAGGGCTGGGGATTTAGCTCAAGTGGTACCGTGCCTACCTTGGAAGCGCAAGGACTCAGGCTGGTCCTGAGGTCATTGTGTAGCCCAGGCAAGCTTTGAACTCAGCAGTCCTCCTGATTCTGCCTCTCCTAGGATATATATACCCCTATATATTCTTAATACTATATATATATATAAATTCATATAGAAAATATCAACATGTCATTAGTTCCTAATATTTTGTTATTATGTAATGCTTACACACTTAGTCTTTATAACTTTGTATATACACATTCTATTCTATCACTTTGAATCTTTTTAAAAATTTGAAACAAACATTCCCATATTCATTCTAACTTGTTAGTATTTCTCAATATATTTGTTAGTGTTTTAAAAGCAAATTTACCTAAGGTATGGCGACTTTTTCAAATTAGAATTTAGCAAAAATATGTGTAATGTTTGATTAAATCATCACAATATCTGGAGTAGAAAACACTTTCCTCCCAAAATAAAGATAGAAATCAAAGTGAGTCAGATTGACAAACTTTCCAATACCATCCTGCTAGTGAACTTTTCAATGTAACATGCTGGACTTTTGCAAAGGAGATTATTTCCATAACCTATGGTAATTCAAAAATGTCTGCAGCCATAAAAACCTTGGTAAATTGACCATAAAAAATTACATTACAGGCTGGGAAATCACCAAGGCCCTTTCAAGTACTGGTGAATGCTTTATGTTTCATGTAGGTTATTAGTGACCTTTCTGCACTTATCGGAAAGTCCTTTGTTTTGTGCATACAGATGCTCTGATAAAATAGAGAGCAAGTCTTTGAGAGTTTGCCTATAGATTCCTAAACAATGAGGCCTAGTAGCCTTATTGACTGTTACTGTTAGTTTGGGATGAAAGAAACAAAACAAAACATGTTCTTCCTGACAAATGAAAATGGAACATGGATTTACAAGGTGGCATTGAATTGTAGAAATTTCTTAAATTCTACTGTCTTCTTAACAGTAATTATAATTTTAACATATTTATTAGCTAGAGACCAAAGTATTTTGCAATGATGCCTGTTTTTAATATATAAAACACTAATCATCATGAGACTAAAAGATACTTATTTAGAGGTGATGTCAACCTGTTTTTCCAAACCTTTCCAAACCTCCCTGTTTTATGTTGGAGAAAGTTGATATCCTAATTTCTTTCTTGACCCTACCTGTGCTTAATTTTCACCAGTTATAACTATCTTATCTGCTACTAAAATTTTCCAAATTTCTCTATCCCCCAGATAGTATTAGTTAGTCATTATTTTCTGCCACTTGTCTTGTTCATATTGGCTATTTTGGCTTGTATATTTTATTTATGTTAACAAATTCCCAATTTGAGGGCAGTTTATTTTGCCAAATGAAGGCTCATGAAATGGGAATACTGAGTTCAGAGTCTGTGGAATTTTGCAGTTCCTGTATAGTGTTGAATCCTACGATGTTTTAGATACCTCGTGCATTACCAGGTAAGCAGGGTGACAGAATGTGAGTGGTGAATCCATTTCAGGGTGACAGTCAGTTAGGGGTAGTGATGTTGTCTAACCCAACCACTATAGAAGCAGTTGCTCCTTAACTGGATTGTCTTATTCAAAAGCACATATTTGATTTGATTTGAAATATAATTACTTGATATAATTTCTTTGTCATCCATCTGTTGATAATAATGATAATAATAATAATATACCTATCCTATTTCAATTCTTTTGGGGAATATGAAAACAATGTAAAAGTTCAAACCTGACATTTTAAAAGATTAATTTTTTAATGTTTCTCTTATTTTCTGTTATCTTGAACAATAATTTTGGGATATATCAAAAAGACACTTTGCTAAACTAGACCATAAAAGGAAATTCTTATTAAAGTTGCTATGAAAATAAATAATGATATTACAATAGCATGGTATTTTAAAGGAGTTTAATATAGTTATACTTTCTCTCAAAATATTTTGATATCCTTAGGCCCAGAGAACTTTGTTTATAGTTCAGCTTTGCAAAAAAGTATAATAAATCATCAGTTTTCAAAAACTAAAATAAAAACCTAAGTTATAGAAGTTATAAGTATATATATATATGTCTATATATATATTCATAAGTTTGGTATTTCTATATTTCCAAGTTGATATTTGATATAAAATAAATGTCTTACTTGTTTTCTTCTAAGTTTTGATCCCACATGGAAAATAATGCATTGGATTTCTTCACAGAAAGTCCTTGAATTAAATAGTACCTACTGCAAAAAGAAACTTGGAGTTTATCTGTGGTCTGTTGCAAATCTTTAAGCACATTTTCTATTAAAAGCATTTCTAAAGTTCAGTGTCTGCTTGGTTTGGGTTATCTAAGCTGTAATAAGTAGCCTTGGGACCCCTGGAGGCACACCCCACACACTTATGCTGTGTGACCTCGGGTCACAAGTAATGGCTGCAAGCTAATTGATTGAGAAAGGCTTGTCTGGCAGGGCCTCTTTTCGTCCTCCCTGTACATTCCTAAGTTCTGTGAGAGAGGCACTAGTGGCTCAGCCCAGCAAGGAAGGAAAAAAGAGAGGAAGTTTCTGCCTTCTGATTACACCCTGAATTCCCTTGTACTGAGCTTGCTTCTCTCCACCCACTTCTTAGCAAGAACTCCTTAACTTGAGGCGTGAACAACTTAATGCTTGATCCTCCAGAGTTACCTGCAAAGCGATTCGAGTGTTCGTTGAGCTGAAAGAACAAATCGCCTACTTGAGGCGGTGGGAAGCGTATGGAAGTTATATTAGAACTTCAGCAAAATGCACAGCTGCATAATGCAGAAACCGGCACTCAGATTGACAGGCAAATAAGCCGGCTTGTGGAAGGGGCCTCTGGGTAGCAGCCCTGGTCTGTTGGGTGTTGGACAACTCTAGGCAAAACTGAAAAGAAACAGGGGCAGAAAATAGCACACTTTTACTCTGCGCAACTGTTGCTTTCTCATGGTGAGTGCAGATTTAAGATATTGTTTAATTTCTGTGTTGTAAAACAAGTTAAGAAATCTGTTGTTCTTTGAAGGAAGTTGTACAATTCTAGCACTTAGGTGAGGTGGCTTTGTTTCTGCTTAAATTCACATTAAACTGGGTGATATGAACTTGAAAATGCAGTGTTTATATTGTCCTGTGCCTCTTGCTTTCTTAAAATTGCCCTTGTGTAAGTCATACTTCTCTTCAGCCTGAGTCAATATTGTTTTAGGCAAATGATTTCTGGAAACGATGAGAAAGAAACAACGGTGTGACAGAATATATGTAAACATTTCATTTAGCCTGACTTTGTGTCACTTGTCCAGAGCGTCACATTTGCCGCCTTATCGTAGGGATATGCAGGGCAGACTGCATGAAAGGAGCTTTGTGTGAGAATTCCTGGCCAGTTGAAGGGTCAGGGCCTGTGCGATACCTGACCGCCAGCAAGACTTACTGGTGTACTCTTATTTTTAAACGAAAGTAGAAAAAAAAGAGTGCATCTTTTCATATTAAAAAAGTAAGTGTGTTTTGATTCCAGTAAGTTCCCTTCTCCTAGTTTGTGTGTGCTATTCCTGGCAAAGGATTGTTTTAACTTCTTTAGAACAGCAGCATGCAGACTTCTTTTGTTTCGTTTTGTCTTGTGTGCTCACATTTCATTGTAGAAACTTTGCACACATTATTTAAAAAATCATATTGAAATAATATTAAGTCATTTTCATTTCAGTGCATATATTTGGAAGATAGTAGACTTAATGTTCCGGAGTGTGTAAGCTGTACTTAATTTCTAATTTAGTCATACTTACTGTCTTAGTTTAAATTTCTTTTTGTTAAAAGATAGCCTATAGTGTTCAGATAAATGTTAGAAGAGAAATATTTTTCTTATTCTAAAATTATACATCCACTTTTGAAATTTTAATAAGTCCCAAAATATTATTGCTGTTGTTGACTTTGTTTGAAAAAATAGTTTTATTAGCAAGGTGATTGCATTGGCTGTTATTAAATGAGATGAAATGAAAAATATGTTTTTCACACTCTGATTTCATAAAATATAGAGGTCTGTGTTATTACTGTGTTTTACATTCATTTAAATTTAAGTGCATCCAGGAGGTACAAATTTTGCATACTCATTCTAAAAAGCAAAACTTACATAGGCACTTTATATATTTAGAGTTGTATCTTCTATTTGCTAAAATAAATTAATACACTGAAAAATACATTAGAGCAATTTTGTAGCTATATAACTACAATAAAGGGAGGAAAGTGTTTAAAGAAAAATAAATATATTTCAATTATAAGGTAATTTTAAAGTATTACTTAGATCTTCTTTTGTAAAGATTTATGAAAACATCAACTATTGGTGGAACTAGTCTTGAGTTTCCTAAAAAAAAGCTTATGTATAAGAAAGATACTTATTTTAGAATTATTTTTATGATTCTATTCAAATTTCCTTCAGTAGTAGCAAAATGTGACTGCTGAATCCTTTTGTAAAAGAGCAAATTCATTATTTTTTCATCACCTGTTACAGTCATTCTTTCTTGCCCCAAATCAGAGTTTTTACCTTTTTGTGTATTAGTGTTGTTAGAAAATGAAAAAGTGTATTTTTAAGCAAGAAAATGTGGAGGTTTTCATTTGTATAAAACTTGAGGTTTTAAAAATTATGTTCTTATCAACATAACCCAATATATTATTTTATAAGGTCTTTTGTTACAATTTTAATGTGATAGTCAAGAAACTATGTGTGATTCCTTTGGTCTTTCTTTTAATATACCTCAGTAAGTTAAGGTGTAGCTGAGGCTTTATGAAAGGCCGTGCCAAGAGACCTACCATTTAAAAATCAAGATTAAAAAAAAGAAAAAGAAAATGTTTAACCCTTAGCTATTCCTCCACACCAATTCAGAGACCAGAGATTAAAGGGAACTGTATTATTATTATTACTATTTTTATTTCGATTATAAAGTTAACCACAACTCAGGAAGTTACTAGGTACAGGGAGGAGCTACAAGCGAATGGTGCTTCCCCTAATAGGACTATATAATGTTTGATGAACAATTTATACTGTTTAGTTTTCTTAGCATTTAAACTTTAGCTTCTATCTTATATCTTTGCTGTTCAAATTTACTTCCTGATTGATTTTTTAAAATGGATTTCTCTCTTTCCTTCTCTCTGTCTCTGTTTCTGTTTCTCTCTGTCTCTCTCTGTCTCTGTCTCTCTCTGTCTCTTTCTTTCTCTCTGTCTCTCTCTGTCTCTGTCTGTCTGTCTGTCTGTCTGTCTCTCTCTTTCTTTTGAAACAAGGTCTTGTTTTGTAGGTCAGGCTGGCCCTGACCTCACTATGTAGCCCAGGCAAGTCTCAAATTGAGCAGTCCTGCTTCTGCCTCTCGAATGCTGGGAATACAGGTGTGAGCCACCATGCCTGGCAAGATTTCTTTTAAAAACTGAAATACAACAGCATGATTTTAATGCCATGGTTTTGAGAAACTATGTATATACCCTCTTCCAAAAGGAGATACTCTGCAGGTATTTCTATAGGTATTAAATTAATAAGAAACACTGTGTATATGTTTACAAACTGACATACAATGATCTCACATATATAAAGTCTATAAACATATTTTTACATGCAAATATAAACATGCATCTTGTGATTATGCTTCTAACATCTTGAAGCAACATCTTTTAGTCTCACGGGTATTTTTAAAGACATATATAGCTTAACATAGAAGGGAAAGAGTCTTCTGACATTTTTTAAACAGAACCAGGAGACATATGCTTCACCAATGCTGAGACGTATGATACTAAGTAATTATTACATAATATGGCATGAGTGCCAAGTCACTGGGATTTGATCATATGTCTTCAATTATAAATTGGTGATGAGCTGACCTTTTGAGGTCTGTGTCTGCGTGCATGTTCGGAATTGTGAGTTCATGTAGAGTGTGATGGTAGCCATGACATATGCTAGGTTTGTGATATTCTTTGGTTTACTTCTATGTATGGCCACTAAATGTTCTTTGCTTACACTAGTAGTAGTAGAAGATATCTGTTATAGTAAATTCATGCCAACCATGTTAAGGATGACTGTCTTATCAACTCTACTCTTGTTTTAGTTGTATGATCAGTTTGGTTGAATGATTAATCCATCACGATATTATATAGGCCAGAATGAAAGAGATTACATTCTATTTTCCCAAGTTATGAGTCTTTGTAAGACTTTCTCAGAGAATGACAATGTTTATTATTTCCCTTACAGAGGAGGAAACCAGAGAGGTTATTCAGTTTTCCATTTTGATTTTTAAGACTGACATTGCTCTTACAGAAATCTCAGGAATTTTCTTTTTCTAATATTCTTTCTTTTTAACATTAGCTCTAAATTATTTTTCTAGAATTCTCTGGCATATTATGTTAAAGTTTCATAATATGTATTGCACATATCTCCAAAGCTTTCATTACTAATATTTGATATATTTGTCCGTGTTGTACTTTCAGTAAGTTATTCAAAGATGTCTTGCAATTTTCTAATTTTTTGACTATGTCCAGCTCAGAATTTATTGACTATGCTTTCCTTTTCTGATAATTATAATTCATTCTTTTCACTCAGTCATTTTTATCCTTTCATTTCTACTTAATTTATTCCATATGGTATAGATGGTATTTCTTATTTTGTGTATTTGAAGGTCATAGAATGTTTATTTTGATGACATTCTGAAATTGTTGTGTTATTTTCATGTCACCCTGAGTAATTTTATTTATTTTTCAGAAGTTGTTTTGTTGTGAGCTTTTTCATTTTTTTCTCTGTATCTTGGAATTTTGGTTTTCTAAGTCAACCTGTGTGAGAGGACATTTTAAAGTTTTTGCTAGCCCTTGTGCTCAGTATTATTGTCTTAGAGTTGGCCCTATACCTTCCCTGTCCCAAATCCAGAATCTCTGATAATGAGCATATCGTAAATTTTGCTGATGAGTCAAAAAGCAATGTGGCTGAGAGTCTGACTGTGAGACTAGGGCTTTTTGCACTGACTTCCTGATGAATGTACCGCTGTGTGCGTGAGGTCATCAATGGATGGTAGACGCTTACTCTGCTTCCTCTTGTCTGACCCTCAGGTCTCAATCGGTAAACTTCCACAGGTTATACTTTCTGTGGGAAAAATGTAGCAGTTTAATTACCTTGACAATATAAAAGTTGCTTGCTTCTTGTTCCAGAGACCAGAGGTGCTCTAACTCATTTAGTGTGTGTGTTCACTCTATGGTCCGTTTACCTTGTTTCTAAGTTTAACTCCCTTTCTACAGTATTTCTTTCTAAGTTTATCTTTTATTACAATATATTGTAAGGACAGTCAAGGGGCCCAAACCATATTTTTGCAATGGCATCTCAGAAAGAGTTCCCCAAACTGTGTACTTGGGAATCAAAAAACCTGATGTCAAATTCAGACCTACTCATCAACTGGGTTTTTACAAAGTATAAAGATGTGGATGAAGACAATGACGAAGAAGCAGCTGAAGCATTTTAGAAAGAGCCTTAGAATTAAGAAAAAGACAGATTTCTAACAAGCTCCTATTGTTATGCATCTGAGTAGAACATTCATGAAAATATATATTTTATTGACATCACTGGGCTTCAGTCCATCAAGTTATCCTCTTTTTATCATTTCCTTTTTGTAGCAGCATCTTCTGGTAATTCTTTAAGTATTCCTTAAATATTCAATCCTCCTTCCTGTGCTGTTATTTCCTACTTTCCTCTCTCTTCTTTTTTCACGTTCTCTACCATGACTTCAGACACCATTAAAAGCCATGTTTTAGTCTCTTACTGGGTCAGAATTATAACCATCATGTCCAATTTGCTCTAGGTACTTCATATCCAACATTTTGAATCCAGAAACCTTTTATATCTCAGTCCATTATCTACTTGATTTCATACAACAGAAACAGAACAGATATCCTCATATATCTAAGCATTACAAAAGATTAAGTCAGTTTTTAATCATTTATATTCCTAATCACTTTGATCACATCCAGATGTTTCTTCCACTTTGAAATGTATCGTGGTGAACCTCCTTAGAGTTGCGTTATTTGAAGAAAAGGAAGCTAAGGTCTATCTAAAACTCCTATTTGCCTTTGGTTCAGAGTTAATTCTGTCTCTTAATACTATGGAATACCAGCTCATCTTAGGGAAGGTTTAGCATGTTGGCTAGAGGACAACCCCTGGGAAGAAAGTAGCAGGTGCTTGCAGTAGAAGCCCATCAGTGTGCCTGGAAAACATCTGTGCTAGGGTTGAACGAGACACCAAGAGCCTCTGTACTTTCTGCCAACAGGCATTGAAATTGTTTCCAGGTGTTTTATATTTCCTACAGTGTTGCCAAGGACACTGTGGTACACACCCCTTTGTAGACACAGATTGGATTTTTCTTGAGGTTTATATGCAAGAGAAAAATTTTGGTATTGTAAGATATGTATGGCCTGAATTTTACTCCTTTCCAAATTACCACCTAAAATAGTGAAATTATTCTCCGAGAGCATTATACAAAATTCTACTTCCATCAACAGTTACTCAAGTACTTTGTACCTCATGTCATGAACAACCCTTAATATTGCTCTATATTTTAATTTTATCTATTGAATAAAGTGGCCTTTTAATGCTGTTTAAATTTCCATATTTTAATTGTTAATGAACCCTAAATGTTTTCCAAATAATTTCTTCAAATAAATAAGCAAATGCCTTGAACATTTACATCTTAAATATTGAGTTTTTATAATTAAAGATAGTTTAGCTAATTTATATTGAACAGACTGTATATTAAGGGCCTAGTACATATCACACACCCTAGTATAAAAGTGGGGGCAGATATAAAAGTGTGTGGAGACTGAGAGATAAATGACAGTAAAGAAAGAGCGGGTAAAGAGTGACAATAGAAGTGCACCAAAGATGTGGAAATGAATAATAACTAGTAGGTGGAATTTCTGAAGAAGTTTCTTAATCTCTTCATCATATTTACAGAGTTTATAGAACAGGTTGCTTAGTTATCTGTAAACTATTGATATCTACATGGAATAATTTTGAGGATAGACAGATTTTTTTTTTTTTGAGACGGGGTCTTGCTTTGTAGTTCAGGCTGGTCCTGGCCCTCAGCTCACTATGTAGCCCAGGCAAGCCTGGAACTCAGCAATCCTCCTGCCTCTGCCTCCCAAGTGCTGGGATTACAGGAGTGAGCATTGTATGTGGTTACTGGGGATTGAACTCAGGGCCTTGTGCTTGCGAGGCAGGCGCTGAAACCACTGAGCTAAATCTCCAGCCCGATAGATTTTTTTTTTTTTTCAGTACTGGGGATCGACCTTGGGCCCTTGTGCATCGAAGGTTGGCACGGTACCACTTCAGCTAAATCCCCAGCCCGATAGATTTTTAAATGTATTGTTGATTAGGAAATTTGGGGTGGGAAATTTCTATAGGAAATTTCGGGTGGGAATGTAATGAGGGGAAGGAATAAATATGATACAGAAAGAAAATAAAAGAGCATGTATAAAGGGGGTGAGGAGGTGTGGGTGGGTAGGGATATGGGTAAAAGTGAGAATTAACTTGTGTCATATACTGG
>PVIC010017126.1:0-33132 GCA_004025085.1 Thryonomys swinderianus
TTTTTTTTTAATGTCAACATCAACATGTCAGGCACCAACAGGCCACAGAATAGAGATCTTTCTTGGACTCATGCACCTACCTCAGCTGTGGGCTGTATGGAGACCACATGTGCAGAACAGCGCTTTGCTCACCGTGTTCTTGGTGCACCACTGATCCCCAGAGAACTGAACACCCACACGTAGGCCCAGCACAAGACCATGCATGAGGAGTGAATAAGTTATCAGACATCAAGAGAAGTCCGCTATGACTTATGTTTTCAAATACCTGAAAACTGACCGTTATTCTTGATCCTGGTAATGGACAGACTGAACTAATGAGAAGAATATTTCAGTTGTTTGAAAGAATTTTCCTTTGAAACACGTAATTAATATTATCTTGCAGTCTGGGTTTGCAACAGTGCTCTGTGTAGCCGAGAGCCCTTCTTCAGCAGAACGTCCGTGCACAGGCCGAAGCCACACCGGCTAGGAGAACCCAGTCCAAAGAAGCACTGGCCACCTGAGGAGATGTTGGAGTGACACTAGAAGTCCCTTCCATGCCCAGGATCCCTGAGTACTTGGCTTCTCCTTCTGTGCTCGAGAGACTGTGTCTAATAGGCTGCTGAGCAGCTTGGCTTTGCTTTAACATGGAAACTGTTCTTCAGAGTTGAAGATGTAGGATGCCACATGGGTCCTACGTGATAGGAAGCCTGATGAAACTGCTCCTGAAAGAGGTAAAGGCCTGGTTCCAACAGGCTGAGAAGCCAAGTTAGGAAAGCAGGTTTTGCTTTCAAATCAGTCCTCTCGAAGGAGGTGGTTGGAACAGGTTGGGTAGATATGGACATTAAGACAGTAATAAGCTGGTAAATTTTGAGAAAGGCTACGGGAGGGGGTTGTCCCGTCATGCTGAGTTTGCCAATTTCACTGATCTGAATTGTCCCACGGTGGTCAACCTAATCAGCAATGCAAGTTTACTGGATACATAGTCCAAAGAGATGCACCCAGTTAACTCTTCCAAGATAGGTTGAGTTTGCTCCAGTAAATCCGTGAATTGAAATATCCAAGAATCTTGTTTTGCCTTTGTAACAAATAAAATATTATTCAGTAAGCAACTCAGTACAAATATAGCAGGAGCCATAAGCAAGCAATTCACAGAAGAAAAAACCAGAATATCCAATAAAATATACTCAGCCCCCATGTTTGGAAAAATTAAGAATTGGACAGTACCAACTGTTAACAAGAGAGAATTGAATTTGCTGCTGCTGCTGGGAAGATAAATTATAACATCAACTTTGGAGAGCAATTTGGCAATATCCACAAGGTTAAAAATATACCTACCCAACAGCCCACAGTGCCATTCATAAAGAGAATATTCTAAAAGCTCTTGACTCATGCACCAAGAGATGCATATAAGAATGTTAATTGGAACACTGTTTTCAATAGCAAAAAAAAAAAAAGAAGAAACAACCTAATTGTCTCTCAGTGGAAGGATGAATAATGGAGCTTTATTTGCACGCTAGAATACCATACAGAGGTTAAAATGAATGAACTAGATCGAAGTGAACGAACATTGAGCAGTCAAGACTGCGAACGAGCGGTTTGCAAAGGCTAACTGTGTGCTGCCATTTATGGAACCATTGTCACAAAAACAATAGCATATATTATCAGTGGATACATACATAATGAGGTAAGAGTGTAAAAATGCCAATTTCTTTGATGAATAGCAACTTCAGACATCATCTCCGAGGAGAAAAGGAGAGGGAGGGCTAGGGTGTGGTTCCCACTACACTGCCAGTGTCTTATTTCACTAAAAGACAAAACAGACTGAAAGGAATGTGACAAAATATTACACTCTGGGAATCCTAGACGTGAGAACATGTTGTATCCGTTACAGTGTCTTCTGTATTCTCCATGAGGTTTGTAATTTTTTTCCTTTGCTTTAAGGAAAAAAAAAAAGAAAAACACCCAAGCCTTTCATTTTGGAATGGCTTGGGTTTGTAGAATTATTAGAAAGAGTGCCCCCGCCCAGTTTGCCATATTACTGACAGCTTCCCCTGCTCTGGTATGTTGGGCTCTGGTATGATGGATCAGTATTGATGCACTGTTATTTCTTAAGTTCATACTTCATTCAGGTTTCCCCAGTTTTCCCCTCATGCTCCTCTTCTGCTCCGGAGTCTCACCCTCTTGTCCTGTCACATAAGGAACACACACTATCAATGTAATTACTACTTGTGACGCTGACGCAGGTCACCTTGCTGAGGCAGAGTATTTGTCACCACGAAGTTGCCCTCTTTCTCTCCTTCTTTATAAACTGCCTCTTGGAAAGAAAGTCACACTTCTTTATTGATTAATTGATTGATTGCTTTTTTTTTTTTGAGACAGAATCTTGCTTTGTAGTTCAGGGTGGCTCTGAGCTCACTATGTAGCCCAGGCGAGTCTTGATCTCAGCAGTCCTCCTGCCTCTGCCTCCCGAGAGCTGGGACGACAGACTTGAGCCACCACACCCAGCACTGTGGTATGTGGTGCTGATTGCTGGTGGGCATGGCCACCACACCCGGTATTGTCCAGTGTGGTTACCAGGATCAACCAGGGACTTTGCATTTGCTAGGCAGGCACCAGAACCACTGAGCTAAATCTCCAGCCCTGAAAGCACACTTCTATTAGGGCACAGTGTCTGTGTAAATTATGTGGAATTTTTCTGGACAATTAAGTCTGTTTCTTCTCCCCACTTATTTATTTAAGCATTTATTTATAACAAAATAAACTCCTGCATCTCTTAATGCAGTGGGTTATAAATGGACACTTATTTTATGGTCCTGTTGCTCCACCTGTTCCAGCCTTAGCCACTGGGAACAATTTCAGCTGCCTCATGGGTTCCTTTGACCCACCTCTGTCATCGTGGCTTTCATTTGGGTTTTGGTAGTTTTTCCTTTCTGGCTCTACGGAGGCTCCAGGTCCCTGTCATGAATCTCCTGCCCTGTCTTAGAATCAGCTGTTTCTCTAAAGAGCTTTGGCTTCTCCTAAGGAGATCGCTGTTAGAAAACAGACTCTGGCTATTAAATCTGCTTATTGCTACAGGGGTAGTTTTGCTTCTAGAGTTTCTCAGCTGACAGAGAGAGGAAGTGTATGTGTGTGTGTGTTTGCTAACCTGTATATGCGTATGCTAACCTGTGTACTTGTACATGTATGAAAGTATTTCTGTACACAGGGCCATTCCCGCCACCTTCCCCTGACTCCCACCCAACATCAAGAAACCTGGTTCTCTTGAGCCAGAGATTTAGCTCAGTGGCTGTAGCGCCTGCCTCACAAGCACAAGGTCCTGAGTTTGATCCCAGTAACCACCACCAGCAATCAGTACCACCTACCACAGTACAGGATGTGGTGACTCACGCCTGTAATCCCAGCACTCAGGAGGCAGAGGCAGGAGGATTGCTGAGTTTGAGGCTTGCCTGGGCTACATAGTGAGCTCAGAGCCAGCCTGAACTACAAAGCCAGACTGTCTAAAAAAAAAAAAAAAAAAGCCTGGTTCTCACAGTCTACCATCCATTGACCTGTTTTTAATTTTTTAAGGAGAAAAAAGGTTAAAGGAAGTGCTTCAACTTATAGCATTAAATCATAAAATACTCTTTACAGAGCAGACATTGGGGGGGTGAATCGGGGAGGCTGGAGATTGGAAACGTTGATTTCTCACAGCAATTCTGCACCATTTGTATGGCAGACCTCCTAATGGCAGACCTTCCGTGCCTGGGAAGGAAGGAAGGGTATGCAGCTCAGGAAAACGCTTGTGTCCGTGATCCAGAGGGAAGAAGCTTTCCCGCTGGGGAGGTAGCTAAGAAAATCTCACTTATGTCTATGCAGATAACCTTAAGGTTTCTTCCTCCGCTGGTCTCAGCAGCTGCTGGTGCACTTTCGTGCTTATCATTGCAAGTGACAATGATTTTCAATGTATAAAAATGCCAAACTTTTCTGAGTAAATCTGTATTTTACTTTTTAACAAAATCAATGTAAAAAAAATGTACAAAGTGACACTTGGGACAGAAACAGGCACACAGGGAGAGACAGATGTCTTGAGTATGCCAAGAAGCATGCACCGAGTTTGGAGCTAGAAAGGTCTGAATGTGAGCCCCTCTCTGCCAGGTCTCAGCTGTGTGGTCTGGGGGTGGCGTTTTTGTGTGTCTGAAAACAGTGTTCACACGTTTTAGCGTACAGGACAGGGCTCTGCAGGTGGGCTCTGCACTGTCACAGAGAACAAGCTGAGGCGTTCGTAAAATGGACTCTCTGGGCTTCTACCCAAGAGCTTCTCTTATCAGGCAGAATTCTGGGGAGCAAAGCCTAGAAATCTACATTTTGACAGGTGCCCCTAGTGGTTTTTATGTCAGGCTCTGTAAAAGAGAAGGTCAGAACCTAACCTGGTGGCGCCGCCCCGCCCCGCCCCGCCCCGCCCCGCCGCGTGTAAGCGTGCGCGCGCGCGCGCGCGCGCACACACACACACACACACACACACACACACACACACACACACGCCCTCCATCCCCGCAGGGACTCAGCTGATCTAGTCCCTGTCAGTTCCTTCCCTGCCCGTTTTCGGTGCTTCCGGAGCGGTGACACAGTCCAGGCCGGCACAATGACCCACAGCCACGTACGCCTGGGTTTTGAATTAGCGTCGCACCAAGTTCTCCAGGCTGGGCTCAGATTTACACTCACTCCTGCCTCGGCCTCCCAGAGTTCTGGGGTCACCGGTGAGCGCCACATGCCCGTCCCCGCTGTGTTTTGAGCCCGTTCCTTCTAGTTCTTTGCGCCATCCAGCCGTCTCGCAGAGTCCAAAGAATGCACGAGCGGAGCAGGGGACGCAGCGTCGGTTTGCTCTTTGGGATCAAGAACCCGGACGGAGACAGTGACCGCTAAATGCTTTGTTTTCTTCCGGCAAGAGCGGCCCATGGGCGGCGTCCTGGACGTGGGGGTGCCCGCCCGGAGGAGGGGTGCTGAGAGACACGAAGGAAGTAGGCGAAGGCGCGCCCGGCTCCGCCGCCCGGTCCCTGCTTGGCATCAGTGGCTCCTCGGACCTCTCTGGGCTCACTAGCCGCGCCGCTGCCCGGGCCCCAGCGGCGGTGTCACCCAGGCCACCTCTGTGCTTTACGGCGAGGGGAGGCCGACCGGTCCAACAGACAGCTGCTCCGGATTTCGATCTTTCCCCGCCGCAATCCCCAGTGTGACCCTCTCTGGAGCTCCTGGAGGCAACGGCGTCCGCTCGGCCCTGGGCGTGTGAGGGCCACAGACGGCGCGGCCGGGCTCACCGGCGCCGGTGGACTCGGTGCATCCGGGGTGTTCTGACATAACCCGCCTGGAAGTCAAGGGCCACGGGAAGTGTTTAAAAAGTTTCCCACCGGCCGTCCGTGGCTGGAAACGGTGGCGGCTGAGATCGCAGGGGAAGAGGAGCTCGGGTCAGCGGGGCTGAGGACGCTGCAGGCGGCTTAGAGGAAGCGGGCGTGGATGTGGCCGGACCACCATGACAGTCGCGGCTCCTGACCCGGACGGACAGGGGAGTAAAGCACGTTAGCAAGACCCTGAAACCATCCCTAAGGGACCGCCCGGGGGAGGGTGCGTGGGCATTTCCTTTGTCACCATGACACCAACTTAAGGAAGTGGGCGGGGCCAGATAAAGGGGGTCTGGATGCTTCTATAGGAACTAGGGCCTCCTCCAAATCTGAAGCGCTTGGAGCACAAATACAGAAATGTTTCCTCTTTCCCTGAGTTGCGAGGCATTGAGTTTCTCTTAAATATTTTCTTGTGATTCCTGACGGTGACGGTAGGGGGGAAAAGATGGGAAGAGAAGGCTTTCTTAGAGGGTTTCCTGGAAGGAGAGGACTGTCCGATGTCTGGGGAAAACAGCTTTTCGGCATCAGCAGCCAGAATACCTCTGTCCACACGGGGTGGAGGGTGAACTAGCTGCAGTAACCTAAATCTGGGAAACTGTGTGGCTGGGAGGTGACACAGACAAGGCACAGAGCTCTAGAAAAGCCGGTTTCCTTGCCTGGAAGGTTGGCTAGTGGCACACCGGACTCCAGCGAAGATTAAATGACAAAAGGAAGGTTGTGCCGAGCTGAGCACCATCTTGACGCTCCGCTTACAGTTTAACCGCCCCCCCTTCTTGTGCACATGCCCTGAGGTCGCAAAGATCCACGCCTAAGCGGCGTGGCTTTCTGCGCCTCTCGGATTACACAGTACCCAGCACTGACCGGGCCATGAGATAGGTGCTAAAGGAAGGATTTGGTGGAGCACCAGAAAATTACCCAACACAGACAGGATGTTACGCGTGTTACACATGTTACCCTGGGCTTGTATCCCATTAAATCCACTGCAAGTTGAAAGTAGCGGAAATCCAAAACCCTCAGACTATACCAAACCCGCTAGACAACTGCGCCTAGCAACGTGGCCCCCGGAGGGAGCTCATCGCTTCCCTTCAAGGCCTCGGAGCTGACTGGCCACGGTGACGGGGACCACACCACAGGCCACGGGCCTGGAACACACCAAAATTCAAAATTGGAAGTCTTTGTCATTTTAGCTGAAAGTACACCATTTTTACACCACTATAAAGCTAAAAATCCCCAAGTCAAATCAGTGTAAGTCAGGCATCCTCTGTCCTTAGCCGTGTCCTCCCATCTATCCATTTAGCAAGATCAGTGGTCCCTGGGTAGTGTCTGCTTTTACTTCCCGAAGGGCCACAGATACCAGGGATCGCATTCAACTTCACTGGTCTGTGCCAGGCCCCCACCCCGTCTGTCTGTCTGTCTGTCTGTCTGTCTGTCTGTCTGTCTGTCTCTCTCACTAACTCAGTCTCTTAGATCCCTACATCTCATTCTCGGTTCCCTTCTTAACTTTCTTTTAAAAAAAAAATCAGTATTCAAGGAGGCAAGCAGTACTTAAATCTCGCATACGTTTTCAAATCTGGATTAAAGTAAAAGAGATACAATATAAGTCTATAGCAGTGACAGTGAATTATTGTTATGGGTTATAGCTAGATGTTCCCCCCCAAAGCCTCGTGCTCATGGGTGGGGACTTGGAGAGGTGAAGGGACCATAAATGTGACACTGTATTAATCCACGGGTGGGTTTATACCTGCATGTGATGTGGGCAGGTGAAGCCTGCTTGGAAAAGGTGGGTCAGTATGGGCATGGCCTGGAAATGAATATGTGTACATAACCCTCTTCCTACCTTGAATGCTGTTTCCTCTCTGTCTGCCACAAACTATTTCTCCTGTGTCATGACCCTCTGCCATGCTGCCCTGCTTGGAGCCAGCCAACTATGGATTGAAACGTCTACAGATTATGAGCCAAAATAAACGTTTCTTCCTGTAACTTATGGATGTCTTGTCCCAGCAATGAGAAAGTACCTAAGACAATCGTCTAACGGAAGTCCAGGTTCTCATCCTGAAAAGGTCTGCCTCTAATTACATGCAATTTTGCAAACAGATTCCAATGTTCAGGATCGCCTAGGGCTCTCTGTGGACATTCATTGGGCCCCAAGCTCCCTACCTCTGTGGGATGAGAAAATTGTGACTTTCAAGGAGGCATTTGCGATGCAGCATTCTTTAAACTGATGATAGCGTTTATTGCTTTCAAAATTATAAAAAATAACTTATGATAATAAAAATAGCAATAAATTAGAAAATTTTACATGAGTGGAGAAGGAGCACAGTATTGAGTACAGTATTGATGTTGCTTATATTAACAGGGGTGTCAAGGAGGAGGAGAAGAAGTTCACTGGGGTGAGACAGCTCTGAGCAGAGCCCAGACCCAAGGCACTATTCCCCTTTCCTTTGCCAACAGCACAAGTCGTTACTGACACCCCCGTTTTCCAGATGAGGAAACCAAGGTGCAAGGAGGGGATCGGCAAAGTTCCTACAGCCAGACAACGTGTCAGGCTGTAGGAGTAAAGAGTCTGCTTATTAAACACAGACACTCTTTGAAAGTATGAGCTGCCAAGTCAATTTACTGAGCAGACAAACTACAGTTCTGTGTTACTAAATGACATTAAAAATCAAGATAACTACGGTGCCTGGTGTCATTTATGTTAACAGGATTGAGTTCCTTTGTCTTATTTTTCTGTTTTTTCACTTAAAAGGAACCAAAGACACACACAAAAAAACCTATATCCAAGGAGAAAACTCCCTTCTGAGCATTTTTCATCCACTCAGTTCTGATTCTTTTGCATCTTTAAGGTAAGGGCCAGGCTGGAGATTTAGCTCAGTGGTTCCAGCGCCTGCCTTGCAAGTGCAAGGCCCTGAGTTCGATCCCCGGTAACCACATACAATGCTGGGCGTGGTGACTCACGCCCACCAGCAATCAACACCACATACCACAGTAGCGGGCCTGGTGGCTCACGCCTGTTATCCCAGCACTCGGGAGGCAGAGGCAGGAGGATTGCTGAGTTTGAGGCTTGCCTGGGCTCCATAGTGAGCTCAGGGCCAGCCTGAACTACAAAGCGAGACCCTGTCTCAAAAAACAAAACAAAAAAAAAGATAAGGGCCAGCTCTGATTCCCCAGAGGAAGAATTTTCATGTCCATCTCCCTGTCCTCTCCCTGCTTGTATCATCTCCATTCATTTCTGGGGTGAACTGGGGAGGACGCTATGCGGGAGTCTGCAGGGTGTGACCGGACGCACTCAGCCCTCACTAAATGGTGATGAAGTGCTATTTTTAAGTGGTTGGTTTTTTGTTTAGTTTAGGTTGCGTGTGTGTGTGTGCGCAAGTGCACACACGTGCTGAGGACTGAACCCAAATCCTCACTCCACCACTGACCCCCCCATTACCAGCTCTGAGTTGAGGACAATTCCAATACAGAATATTAAGAGAAAAGTATTCAAAAGATGTTATCCATGAATAAGATTCAGGAAATGACAGCCTTTTCTCATTTTTACTTTAGCTCTTGTTTCTTTAAAAGAAATAAAATCTACCCACTGCAGAGACAAGTATTCTCATTATTTTGGTATGTATTTTTTCTGATTTATATCTTTTCACTGCATAGACTGTAGCTTGTTTTATAAAATTTAAAAATACATATCATATATATGTATGTATATATATGATATATGTTTATCTGTACTTTGCTTTTTAAATATAATAGTATGTCTTCAAGACCTATTTGTGCTGGTAGATATAGATCCAGTTTATTTGACCTAGTTATATCATAACTTATGATACAAATATACTACATAATACTTATTCCTTTCCTAGCGAAGACTTTCTGCTCTTCTGCCAAACTGTGCCCTGTAACAAATGCACATATTTATTACAACTCGGGTCAATTTTATACACAGTTGATAAATAGGGAAAGGACATTAGAACAAGACAGTTGTGTCATCTCATATATGATTTCACCCATTGTATTTGGTTTTAAAGTGATCAAAAGAGAAAATGTGGACAATGACTAAAGGCTCGGAGCTGAAAGTCTCAGAGCTAATATGACAGGTTTAGTGGCTTCGACGACCGCTAAGCTTTTCATTATTAAATTATCTGCTACAATACAGATCGGCAGTGTTAGGGAATTGGCAGCTTTGCTCCCTGAATTAAAACAAGAAACCATTGAAGAAGACTACACTGGGCCATATGCTTAACCTTGCTGGAAATTAACATTACTGGGGTAACTGCTCACACACACCTGATGGCACAGGAAGGAAGGAGCCCCAAGTTTCGGGCTCCAGGGCTTGCCTATCTGGGGTGCCCAGATGACTATCAGCAGGGCATGAGTTGTTTTACCACTGTGTAAAAAAGATATATTTTTTGTCCTTTTAGCGCTTAGATGTTAATGTCTTCTAAGTTTTCATTACTGCGCCCAACTGTATTTTCCCTAGAAGTCTTGTTAATTTTGCCCTGTTCCCTTAAGCGCCTATGTTAAGATTCTTCAGGGTGCCTGCTAAGCAGCAGAGCTGCTGGGTCGCCAGGTTCACATTTGCAACGACTCTAGATTGTTCCAAATTACTCTTAAAAGTGCTTTCGCCAGCTCACCCTCTCATCAAGGGGCGAGAGTCCTTAATTCCCTGCTTCTATGCTAATGCTGATGTTGTTTGACCTTTATATCTTGACCGATAGCATGGTTATAAAATACCTTTTCATTATTGCTTTAATTCACATTCCCCCAAATGCTGCTGAAGCCAGGCATATGTTTCTGTGGGCTTACTGGCCTTTTTCAATCTTGTTTTCTGGCTATTAGCAGTTAAAGCCTTCCTCAGTTTTTAAAGGGGAATTTTTTAATTGATTTTTTTATTGATTGATAGGCCTTTTAATATATTTCAGATATGAGTCCTTTTTCTACAGTTTTCACTTTTATAGTCTCCTGTCAATATTCCCACTGACCATATAAGCCCAGTTTTTTAAAGTATGCTCCACTATAAAATCCACTACTTTTGCTTCCCCGTACACCTGTGGTTTTAGATTATACAAGTGACTGAGACAACTATACAAGTTCAAAGCACACTAGCCTATAAAGATTCTTCTTTTCCTATCCATACTTTATCCACTCTTCTATTATGGAAGCTTTGTATACATAAGAGGTTTCAAAGCAGAATAAAAGGGATATACTTTTGTCCTGACACCTGCTAGCTAGCTTTACTCTTATTGTAGATTGATAAGAAAAATGGTTTTGTGGAAAAGTCCAGAAAGGTTAAAGAAACATTGTATTTTAATTGGTGACTATGCAGATGTCTGAAGGCCAAGAGAAAATAAGATACTTTATTAAATTCCTTGACTCTCATTTTTAAGATATTCATGTCATAAGTAACCAATCATGCTTTTCTGATAAGTTACCTAAGAATTTTTTCTTTAAAGTAACAACATTGAGTTGCAGACTTAATTTTCAAAGTGACATTTGACTTAAGGGAAAAAAAGAACTTACTTCTAAATGAAAATGCATTGAGTTTGCCTGGAACTGAAAATTTAGTGTGTGAAAATGTGAGGAAAAGATGTAAGTGCTGGCAGAAAAAAAAATTGCAATAAAGTAAATGATATGGCTTTTCTCAGGGGTTATTTTGCAACTTGAAACATTCCAAAAGAAGAGTTACTGATCACAGTTTCTTTCAGCTTCTAGCCCTGAAATGCTCGGCATACATAAAGTTCTTATGGATATTTGGATAAATTAAATTTGTATTGACATTTTCGAAAAGTTGGACTAAGTTTCTAGCTGAGATGGGCACATGTAAAAAGACATTTTTGAAGCTTTCAATTTTTACAAGCCATAGATGATTACACCAAACTTCTACTTTCTACACTATATTCCCAAAGTTGAATCACATTGAAATTTAAAAATATATCCATTTTCTGATAAAAAGCCATAGTTTCCTCAAAAAGTTAATCAGATCATTATCATATGATCCAAAAAACTCAATCCTACACATATATGTCAGAGAATTAAAAGCAAAGGCTCAGACTCTTAAAGACTGTAGTATTGTTCACAGTAGCAGAAAGGTAAAACAATCTGTGTCCATCAACATAAAGTGCTCTCCACCTTTAGAAAAAAAAAAAATGGAGCCGGGTATGGTGGCTCATGCCTGTAATCCCAGCACTCAGGAGGCAGAGGCAGGAGGATTCCTGAGTTTGAGGCTTGCCTGAGCTACATGGTGAACTCAGGGCCAGCCTGAACTACAAAGCAAAACCCTGTCTCAAAAAAAAGAAGGAAAGAAATGAAAGAAACAAAGAGAGAGAGAGAGAGAGAGAGAGAAATTTGGCTTGGGAGGCTGAGACAGGAGGATCATCCGGGCTACATAGTGAGCTCAAGGCCAGCCTGCACTACAAGGTGAGACCTTGTATCAAAAAAGCAAGGGGAATTTTGATACATGCTACAAAAGACATTCTAAGTGAAATAAGTTGGTCCCCAAAACACAAATACTATATGATTCTACTTATATGAAAGGTCCACAGTGAGCAAAGTTATCTAAATAGAGATTACTGATAATAAGGGAAGAGAAAAATGGTGAGTTATTGTTCAGTGAGTACAGAGTTTCCTTCCTGGGAAGATAAAGTTTAGAGATGAAAAATAGTGAGATTGCACAGCACTGTAAATATAACTAGTGCCACTAAATTGTAAATGTTAAAATGGCAAATTTTTATGTATGTTTTACAGTAATAATTTTGTACACAGGTGGACATGTGTGTGTGTGGTACTGGATATCAAACCCAGGGTCTTTGGACTGAGCTACCTCTCAGCCATGATGTTTTATTTATTTATTTTTTTTTTTGTTTTTTTGTTTTTGTTTTTGTTTTGAGACAGGGTCTCACCTTGTAGTCCAGGCTGGTTCTAAGCTCACAATCCTCCTGCCTCTGTCTCCCAAATTCTGGGGTTACAGGCGTGAGCCACCATGCCCAGCATTTACTGGGGATCAAACTGAGGATCTTGTGCTTGCAAGGCAGACACAGAACCACTGAGCTAAATCTTTGGCCTGTTCTGCTTTGCTTTTTGAGATAGGCTCTCCATAAATTGCTAGTGGAGCTCCAACTTGCAATCTTCCTGCCTCAGCTTCCCAGAGTCATAATGCTGGGATGGGTTACAGGGATGCAATGCCTACCTGCCACCCCCCAAATTAAACGTGTTTCTTCAAGCCCTTTCCTCAATAAAGGAACAAGTGCTTGTAAGAAGAGACAGAGAATGTCTGTCAGGTCAGCGGGTCGTGGCTGGCGTGGGCTGAGTTACGCGCTGACGCCTCCCCTCAGGATCCGTCGGCTCTATGTCCTGCTTTTTTCGCCGCATGCGCAAACATCAGTGGAATCTGATCTTATCTGCGAGCCCTAATTTATTTTAACCCAGCAACGACTGGTGGCTACTGCCTCAATTTTAAGTATGTTTGTCGTACACGGCCCTGTCCGTATGGCTTCTGTGTGACGACTGCCTTAGAATAGATTCCTCGCAGGCCATCGACCGGGTGCAGAGTGTCCCTCGGACGACGCCTCTCAACGCCCGGGGACCGTCACTCTGCCCGGGGTGCGGGGCACCTGGCCACCCCGGGCCTCTCTTCTCGCCCGCCTCCGGGTTGGCAGGAAGAAATTCCACGGAGGTGCCACGGTGTAGGGCAAAACCCGCGTTGGCACAGAGAAGAGAAAGAGAACTTCACCCATCAAACCGCAAGGGACACGGCGGCCACCGCTCCGGGACGCGCGGCCGGGACACGCCTCGGAGCCCGCGCGGGACAGACTCGGCCGGGGCCTGCGGCGCCCCGGGAAGCGTGTGCGGCGCGGCAGCCTCTTGTCTCCGTGCGGCGGGGGATGAGGCGTCCGGGAAGCGGGCAGCCGGCAGCGGGGCCGGGAGGGCGGCGGCCAGGACGCGTCTGCGCGGAGAACCCGCCGTCCGGGCTGGACGCTCGGGCTGGACGCTCCGGGCCGGCCCGGCACTCGGGTTTCCCAGAGAGAAGAGCGTCTTGAGCGAGCGTGGAGACTTGAAGCCGCGAGGCACCTTCGCAGTCACGGGCGGCCGCGCGTGTGAAAGGCCCCCGGGGTGGTGGGAAACGCCTCCAGCCTCGGCTACTCCGGAGGCTGAGGCAGGAGAACCGCAAGCCTGCGGGGAGCCCGGAGGCGGGGGCGGGCTGGGCGAGGACGCGGGGTTAGGAAAGCTGAGCCGATCGCGCGGGGCGGGAGGCTGTCGCCGCGCGGAGACACCGAGACACCCCGAGGGCCCGCCGGGGGCACGGCCCGCTCCTCGCCGGCTCGGGACTGTTCTGCTGAGGGTCCGCGAGGCTCAGGGACGGAGAGTTCGCCCCGGCTGGTGGAGGCTCGCGCCGGCCAAGCCTTCTTTCCGGGCAGGCACAGCAGCCCCGGCACTGTGAGATGCGGAGGCCAGAGAATCGCAAGTTCAGACCCAGCCGATATAGAAGTAGTGAGACCCTATCTCAAAATTTACAAATGAAAAGGGTGTGTGTGTGTGTGTGTGGCTTGATTAAAATGATCTAGGGTCAATCTCTTACTGAAAATTAATGACAGTCCTTCTCAAAAGAATATAAAGATTTTAATACCCTTTCATTCATTTGTTTATTTTTTATTTATTTTTGAGACAAGGTCTCACTGTGTAGCCCAGGCTGGCCTCAGGCTTGTGGCAATCCTCCTGCCTCAGCCTCCTGAGTGCTGGGATTATAGGCATGAGCCACTGTGCTGGGCCTTTGGTGTCCTTTCTGAAAGGAAGGGGTTAAAAAGCCCCTGGATGCTGTTGGGCTGTGCTGTCCACACTGTAAACGCACAGCTTAGAGGGCACCTCGTAATAAATGCTTCAGAGGTATTTTAGCAACAAATGCTTCAGGATACATTTTCTTTAAAAGTGCACGTGCTCTCTTTGTTTAGTAACTGCTGTCTAGCCTGTCATTCTAATGCACCACATTCTTTTCTAATTATCTTGGTATTTTTGTTTGGTTTGGTTATTTTCACGAACTGTGGTTTACACAGGGACAGTGCTGGGTCAGGCCGTGTCACATGAAATTGAAACTCACACGGTCCCAAGACCTCCCTCGACTGAGCAAGAATCACCGGCCCCAGGACCCCGAGCGCCTGCAGCCCACAGAAACACACTCACACCGCACACGTGTACACTCGCAGAAGAAAGGGGCAAGAATGATGCTTGGTGAAAATGTTTCTTGTTTTACTTTAAAAAAAAAATGCGGAAAGTTTATTTGCTTAATGTCACATTCGTTGACACCAGAAACAATCCAGACAGTGGCACGAGCCCCAGGATGTCAGAGATTTGGCTTCATTACTCGAGTGACTCAGAACCTTCTGAGCATTTTTCAGATAGAAAAAGACCTCCAGCAAATGAATGGGAGGACAAGGAAAACTGCCATGTCTGAAAGAATTTTCTTTCCTCTGCCCTCCCGGCGCCCCTCACAAAGAGAGCAAATGTGTTTCTGATTCCAGCCGCTGGTCTTCCTAAGCAGTGATTTCAAAAATGCAGAGCATGAAGTGTTGAAGTGTGGGATATCTAGCTAGCTGGAGTTTTAGGATTTGTCTTTTCCTTTTCTCTTCTTTAATTTGCCTTCTTGATTTCATTTACTGTTAAACCAACTTTAAACCAATACTCACTTTCTTCAGTTGAGTCAATCATTTCCACTATTTAAGCCTTTTGCTGATTTTTATCTACATGCTACTGGATTTTACATTACCTTCATGGATACTTTTACACATTTTCCTACCCTTTTGTGTTCTCCTTTTTCCACTTTTGAATATTTTTTTTTCCTTTTTGGTATACTTTTGTTAATGTATGTACAATTACCTTAACTTTTTTTCCCTCTGGAAAGGAATAGGAGTCAAACTTCTTTAGCAGGATAATTATTTTATCGAATAAAATCTTCCCCGGTGAGATGGGATACCCACCCTGTCCTTGACTGTATGGTAGCTAATTCCAACATCTACAGTTACCCTTTTCATACAGTTACAGTGTTTTCAGTTTCTGAAATGTTAGATCATCCATTATAAGAATCGTTGCATAGAATTGTTAAATTTAACTTCATTAGGATAAATTCTGCCAGATCTTTTCTTAGTGGAAATTGTTTAAACTTGCGATATACATTGCTAGCTGTCCTGGTAAAAGAAATAGATCAATGTTTAGTACCACTAACAAAACAGGAATGAGGGTCCCCTACAGCTTGGCCAGCAAAGGGTTTTATCATTTTTCTTAATGTAGTATGCATGAGATGATGACACATTTGTTCCATTTGGATTTCTTTACATTTTAGAAAAGGTGTCTAGGTGTTCCCTACTTGGGTTTTATTTTATTTTATTTTATTTTTACCAGGTATCAAACTTGGGCCCTTGTCCATCCAAGGTTGGCATGGTACCACTTGAACTGAATTCCCAGCCTACATTTGGTTTCTGTCACTGCTTTGCTTTGAACATTTGTCTTTTGATGTATTTGGTTCTGTTCTCATGAAGTTATGACAATTCCTCTTCTACATCAGGTAGCAAGGGTTTGTCTACCATTTCCTTAAAGCCTTGCCTTAGAACTGTAATCCTGCCGAACTTCTCTTTCTGTTGCTTGAGTCCTCAGAATTGTTTTCACGCATATTTTCCTGTCTTCTGATCTCCCCGTCGCTATTAGCTGATTATCTTATCTACCCACAGTTTATCACACTAATGCATTTGAAGCGTAGGTTTGGCTAAGTTCGTATCATTCCAATTATTAAGCATCTCCAGAGCATTCATTAAATAAATATAACTTTTTTATTTTCTCTTAGTATTTACCATTTACCAATTTCTATTGCAGAAGAGTCTACTTCTATATTCTCTACTATTGATATGATACAGAATTTGTTTCTGCACTTAAATAAAAAATGGTATTTTAAATGTTCTTATTTACAGTATTGTGCATTTTCCAAATTTTTTCAATGAATACATTTTATTTTAGTTTATTTTGGTATTTCATAAGGAAAAATTTAAAAATTATATTTGTCCTGCATATCTGTTTCATTGAGCATACATTGTGAATAGTTTTATCAGATTTTTATGAATATTTTTATAGATTTAAGTGAAAATAAATCAAATCTAAAAGGTGATTTGTGGAACAAATAAATTCTTGTTTATATTCAATTATCTGATGAATGAGCTTCTTCATCTCCCTTTACTTCTTCTTTTAAAGTTTAGCAGTTTCTAGTTTCTCATGCTTCTTCCAAGTTAGGGGAATTTTGTAATATTATGTATTTCTTGTCAGTACTGTGAATGGGGCTGATATGAGCCTATTACCAGTTACTTTTTGGTTTTCATTAGAAATGCTTTAGAGTTTTGTGGATTTTGCTTTTGTTTGGACATTTTCCTGAATTTAATACTTTTAGTTGGAATTCTTAGTTTCTTCAAGCTCAACTTAAATGAATATTTCTCATTTGTGCTTTATGATATTAGTTCTCTAGTGCATTTCTGAAGCGTTGTTAGAATAACAGGAATCTCCAAAGATATTCCAAAAAATTTTAACAACAAAAAAATCTTTTGCTCTTTGTTTTTGAATGGAATGCTTCAGATTTTTCTCTGCCATAAATTGGTAGGTTTTTTGAGGTTAAGGAATAATTTTAAAGTTTTCTTAAAAAAATTTTTTTAACCATGAAAATCCACTGAATTTAATCAAATACTTTAATCTGCTGCTTAAGAGGTCATATACCTTCTGTTTCTGAATTTATTTAAATCATGTACTTCATTCATGTATTTATTTTTATTAAACTGAGCCTATTTACAGTGATAACCTAGTGAATAATTTTCTAAAAATAGTCATATTTTATTTATAAATATTTTAACTGTTATAATATTTGCCTAAAGAGATTCTTTTAATTTTACTGCTTTTAAGAATAGGGTCATTTTGGTGCTCAGAAAAAAAAAACTAAGAAATATTTAACCTCAGGAAATTTCTTGAGTTATAATTTGTTTTTATTCAAATTTTTTAAAAACCTTCAGTGAATTCGTTCTGACAAAGAAAGGTGTTTCTGTTACATTTTTAATTTCTTGCTTAGCTACCAGCCCACTGACACTCTCCGTCTCTTATTGTATCATTATTATAAACACTGTAACTTTCAGAAAATCATTCTTTTTACTTAAATAACTAAATATATCACCATTGTAAATGGGCAACTTAATTTCTAGCGATTTTTGTCTTCTGCTTATTGATTTTTAAAATTTCTGTTTTTAAAGACTGTCTCTCCTTAAATTTACTAATGAATTCCACATTTTTGTCTTTTCAAAGTACAAAGGCTCTGTGTTACTGTTTCATGAAGTCTTTCTCTTGTGAGAATTATACAAAACAAAATTATTTACTGCTGCATGTATTTAAGTTTTCTTTCAATTCTTTATCTAGTATATTTTTAGTTTTAAAAGCTTTGTTATTCTAATTAATAAAAATATTTAAAGCAATATATTTTCTTTAAAACTATCCTTCCTTTAAATTCAAAGCTTTGATGGTTAGAACCATCACTCCCTATATTTTAGAATGATTGTATTTTAAATTTTGTTGACCAGGTGATGGAATTTTCACTTCATTAGTATTTAGTTATTCTTTATTTAAATAATTAATTGTTTTGCAGTCAGGTTCTACAATGTAGTATGTATAATTTTTTGTACTTTTCCTTTAATAAAAATGTTTCCTTTTTTTTCTATGAAAGTTTCCATATTTTACGTGTTTCTAGTAAATCCTCCCCATAAAATTACTCATTCATTGGTCTTAATAGTAATTTTCTGTTTTACAAATTTTTCCTGACTTTCTTGCTCACTTCATCTAATGTTTTTTTCAATTCTTCTGATTTATTTTTAATTTTAATTTTTTTTTTTGAGACAGGGTCTCGCTTTGTAGTTCAGGCTGGCCCTCAGCTCACTATGTAGTCCAGGCAAGCCTTGAACTCAGCAATCCTCCTGCCTCTGCCTCCCGAGTGCTGGGATGACAGGCATGAGCCACCACGCCCGGCACTCCTATTTTTAATTTTTGACTTATTCAATTTATTGGTACATTTTATATATATACACATCACAATTATGCTCAACATCGAGAATTTTACCAGTCTATGACATGACTTAATTCCCATTTTCCCCTTCCCCTACCCACCCTATAGCCCCTGCCCCTGTATGCACAAGCTTTGTTTCCTTGTCTTTTGCCACCAATTTTTTCTTTCCCCTCATAAATTACCCCAAAACCCCTTTCCCTTTGAATATTTTCTATTCCACGATATATATCATGCATATGCATTCTAATTTTTTTTTTTTTTTGAGACAGGGTCTCGCTTTGTAGTTCAGGCTGGCCCTGAGCTCACTATGGAGCCCAGGCAAGCCCGTCAGCAGTCTTCCTGCCTCTGCCTTCCGACTGCTGGGAATACAGGCAGAAACCACCACGCCCAGCAGTGTGGTACGTGCTACTGATTGCTGGTGGGTGTGAGTCACCACGCCCAGTACTGCTGTATGTGGTTACTGGGGATCGAACCAGCGACCTTGCACTTGCTAGGCAGGTGCTGGAACTGCTGAGTTAAATCCCCAGCCCCAGTTCATCTACTTTTGATAATGAGTCTTGCTACATCTTTGTATCTCTTAAATTTATCTTGCAATTTTAAGTACAGGCCTTTCTCATGGACTTGGTTGCAATATGTTCATACAGATGTAATCCTTTTGTTTCCAAGAATTCTTTCGCCCTTTTTTTGTCATATAACAAACTTACTTCAGTGACTTGATTCCTTCTGCTTTAAGTTTTGCTTTTATATTATGATACAGTTGATTGATATTTTCTTACATAGTCAATTATTTTTACTTTTTCCTCATCTACCTTTCTTTCTTTTTAAAGTAAAGAATTTTTGGATTTTTATTTTCTTGAATATAGCCAGAAACTCTTTAAAAAAAAATAGAGGAATTGAATTCATTGACATTATCTCATACTTAAACAATTGTGAATCTATTTATTTATTTTGCTCTATTTGTTTTACTTTTTATTTGCTTCTTCACTTGGGGAAGAGTCACATTTAAGCATCTTTTTAATTCTAAAAGAAATAAACAAATATTGGTGTTTTATAAAATATTAACTCTTGAGGAAAACCTGACAGTTAAAATTCTATTAAATTTACACTTGCTCTCTTTTCTTTTCTCATTTCTCTTCCTCATAGCTTATGTGTCTGACATAAATAATTTTAAAATAGTTTTTACACTTTTCTACCTGGAAATGCTACTTGGAAGTGTAAGGTATGACTAGGGAGTGTCCGCAGGATTTCCCTCTGTCAGATCTGCTAGATATTCTGCGGCTCCCTCTTTCTCTTTCCCTCAGGGAAGATTGTAAGGCGTTTTCTCCTGCCTTTGTAAAGGTTATAGTCTCAATGGGATCTCTCATCCTGACCTGACACATTTTGTAAAAGCAGAAGCCACCAGTCTTGGTTACATTTTAAGCAAAGACACACAAGAGGTAAGATCATGGTGATGTCTTGGAATCACTTCTACGGGACACTGAGTAACACAGTTGTGTTCTCTGTTGTCACCTGGGAAATTTTAGTCACTCGCTGGCTGCTTTTCTCTGACTGCCAGAGTCCCTGGACCCTTGTTAGGAAGAGCAGAGTTTAGGAATTAAAATATATCTCTCCTACTGACCCAGCGTCTTCTGCTGAAACTAAGAAACTCTCAATAAAGTTCCTGGGAGATGGAAGTCAATATCTAGTGACGATTCTGTTACCCCAGAGTTCATTTATTTATATATCAATGGATCTAATTCTCTTTATTATTTATAGCCTGCTTGTTATGTAACTGCCCCACACAGGTGAGATTCTTTTTTTGAATGAGCTGTGGAAATCGAGTGTATAGATTCACCGCTGGCTGCTTCTGTGTCCAGTCTATGCTTTGTAATCTGCTCTGGGCACTCCCTTTGTTTACACTTTGAGATACGTACGGTGCCTTGCTGTTTTCTTGGGCATTTGTAGTGCCCAAAGCCAAGACTACCCTCTGCCCTCTGCCCTCTTGCAGTGTTGTCACGTTTGGAAGGCGATGCCGGAAACTCTAAGTTAATTTTTGGGTTTCCATGATATTAATAGAGGGCTTAATACTTGTTCATTGTGCACTTTATTTTCTAGTTCATCTTTTATTTTATCAAATCAGTATTCTAAAGTGTTACTTCTCTCTCTGTTTTTCTCTCTCTGTCTCTCTGTCTCTGTCTCTGTCTCTGTCTCTCTCTCTCTCTCTCTGCTTCTCAACTATTCTACATTGTTCTGTTTAAAGCAATCACTGCATTTCATGTTGGTAAAATCCCAACAGACCCAGTGGCTTTTTTATTTCCCACTGCCTTTTCTTTGAGGATAAAGATCATCTATATTCTGATTCTGGTTCTTCCAGGTCTTTGTAAGAGAAAAGTAGGGGCTTTAATGGTATGTATTCAAGAGGGTTTTCACTTACTTTTAAAACGTAAAACGTTAATTCTTTATTTTAATATCTAGCTCCTAAAAAGGACTAATTTCCTCCTCCCTGAAGCTTAACTCTGTTCACTAGTTTCTAGATGTTGGATGTTTGCACTGGCATTTAGATGATCTTAACAGAGAGGAATCACTCTGTGTTCCTGACCTTATCAAGCAAACCCAAGAGAAATGCAAATTATCTGTGGAACAACAAATATGGCCCAATATTTCATTGACCTTGATAACAAAACACAACTAAATATTGTGGTTTTGCCTGAAAAGAAGCATAAAGGGGGACTTACTTGTTTCTTTTAATCCTGTGATCTTAGAGTTTAAAAACTCTCTTTTCTTCGGCATCTTTTGATTTCTGAGGTTCGGCCTTTCATAATGCGCCATTTAAATATGATTTGGGTTTGGGGTGTTGCTCCGTAGTTGAGCACGTGTTGAGCGCGCAAGAGGCTCTGGGTTCCATTCCCGGTATCAAACACACGCACACACACTCACACACATGGCCCTGAGTGTGTAACTCGCTCTTCTCCAGAGCTTCTTATAAACCATCAACACAGTTATCTTATTTTTGGGAAAACAGCAAAAGTCCAAGCAGTGTCCCCAAACTCTTTCTTCAACGGAGACTGCACGTAGTTCCAGTCCGATCACCACCGCCGCTTGCTTTGTCCTCGGACTTTACGCATTCGCTCCTGTTTCTCAGGCCCCTCCCCAAAGTCCATTCTGTGAGTCACTTCAGAACGGTACAGGAGGAGGCTTAGCAGGATGCACTGCTGTGTGTCAGGACGGGGTGGCACCCTCCACACCCCTGGGCTCGGAAGCTCTACAGATCTGCGCGATGTCTGTGGGCACTTTTGTCTTTTAAAAGCCTAAACTTGAACACACCGGGAAAGGCAAGGAGAGTGAGGGCTTCTCTCGTTCTACACTTGATCTTAGCCAAAAGGCCGAGAAGCGATAAGGGCTTCTCTCGTTCTTACAGACACTGCCAATCACCTCGGAGAAGGAAGCAACCGGGCTCCTCCCGGAGAACTGTAATCCATACCTTGCAGTTGACACACAGAACACTGCAGTAGCGTGTGCTGGGGGCAGACGCCGCGCGCTAACGACCGCTTGCGTTACCGTTTGTGTCCCCGCAATAAACAGAGTTATGTCTCTGTGAAGCTAGGTAAGTACGACGATTCTGAGTGCTTCTCCTTTTAAGTGGAGAATCTATATTTCAAAGCGTCTCATTTTTCACCCAAATGTGTGATCCGAGCCATGCATTCACACAAATACCTTTTCCCAGGATCCAGCGCCAGCGCCACACCCCTTCGCCGCCACCCACGACAAACGAGGCATTCTGTGAAGGGCCAGGCATCCCGGGGGCGAAAGCCACGTTACCTAGTTGAGAAGACAGAACTCTGTATTACGCCGTTTCCACAAGCCCCTCCACGTCTTTCCAAAGACCCAGCCGAAAGAGGCATTTCCCACAGCGGGCAACCCTTGGGCCGGAAGGTGCGTTCGTGAAGCGTCCTCCGAGTAAGTCTGCGAAGTGCCGCGGCCTGCTCGTCTTCGAGGTTCACGGACATCTAACTCTTATCCTACAAATTCGTATTGAGCATAAACCAAAGCCCAGTCTTATTTAGGATCTGGGAATCAAATGGGAAACTAATAAAACAACGTTCCAAACCTTTAGGAATATGCAGTTTTAAATCAAATTATTATATGGGTTTTCTGAGGAGGCTATCACGTGGGACCACAAGTCTAATTGTTACAGAGCTTTGTCCTCTCTTAGTTCTGAGATCTAAAGGCTGAAGCCGGGATCAGCAGGTCGGACTGAGGGTGTTCGGGCCGTCCTCCGGGCCCGGCGGCTGCGGGCGTCCCTGACGTGGAGCTACCCCAGCCTCCCCCTCCAGGTCACGCTGCCTTCTCTTCCCTCTTGCTCACCCCTGCTTCAAAGACCCCTGTTATTCATATTCAGGATCTGCTTGCAGAACCCGGAATGACCGTGCACCTCAAGATCCTGAATCTAATCACATCTGCAAAGACTTGTGTATTAAATGCAGGTCCAGAGATTAAGAACAAATGTGCAGGGACCATGGGACTGGTTATTCAGGGTGAGTTGTTTAGCCTACTGGGAACACAAGTGGCTCTGCGGTGTCCTGAAGTAATAATTCCCTTTCTGCTTTGACCTTGAAATGCCCTGTTTGAGGAACGACTGTCTCAGCGTCCAGGTCCTGGCCCCCGGAATCCACTTGAGAAAATGCTGTGGAAGGATTGTTTCCTTGTGCAGGAGGGGAGCTGTCCTGGTGGGCTCCTCTAGAGTGTTTCCGTCCCTGGTGGGGGTCGCTAGCCTTTTTTCCAGCTGACCTTGATTACAGAATAGTCGTAAGGATAAAAGGGTTAGAAGGAAACAGGTTTCCCGGATGTGGAAAAGCTGCACAAATATATGCTGGTGGCCACAACATTTTCCAAGGAAGGGTTCCCTTCTCTCCCTTGTCTCTGGCACAGGAAAGCATCCAGACCGTTCCCTGTCTGCCCAGGAAAGAGTTGAAATCGGATGGGGCCGTTTTCACATGGACTTACGAAAAAAAATTAAGGAAGAAAAGAGCTGGAGATGTAGCTAAGTGGTACAGCTTCATTTAACTCTTAGAAGGTCCCAGGTTTCATCTCTAGTGCTGGGAAGAAAAACAAAGGACACAGGCAAAGGAAATGAAAAAAGTGTGTTTACGAAGTACAGATTTCTGCTTAGTGGATGCCCAACTCCAGTTAGCTGGCAGCTTTTTATTTATTTATGTGTTTGCCTCTAGCAGAGGTCTATGGTCCTGTGCCCTCCAGTGGGTATCCTCTTCACCATGCCTGCTCAAGACCAAAACACCCCGGCTTGACTTTCCATATTTTGAGTTTCCCATGAAGTCTGAAATCTTCGTATTGAATTACAGGTCTATAGGAAACAGATCTAGTAGTCTATTTATTTAGTAGGACTGGCCCTTCCAACTAATTTCCCCTGTTTCTGCTGCAGGGGAAATTCCTCCAACCACATAAAATGAGATGGAGAGAGGGGAAAACAATTTTTATTTTTAGGTGAACGCTCTGGACATCCCATTCAGAGCGGAAGGTTTTTCTGGAAGACGGTGGTAGCTGAGTGGGCCGCTGGTGGCAGAGCGGCTCCAGTGACAAAGCTCGAAGGTTGTGATCTCTGAAGCCTGAGGTCTGACTGTCCCCGTGACCTTCTCAGCACTTCTGAGGCAGAGTTCTCCCTGCACAGAGTCCTCCGAGCCATCCCTCCCCCACCTCATGGGGGAACTATAATGTTACTATAATGTTAATGTTGCTGGTTAACTATAATGTTAGTGGCATATCGCTCCACAACTGGTAGTTTTTTAAAATAAATTAAATTCTTTATTGGTACAATTTATATACATCTCAAAATCATGTATAACATTGGGGAATTTGTACCAGTATATGACATAAGTTAATTCTCATTTTTACCCATATCCCTACCCACCCACACCTCCTCACCCCCTTTATACATACTCTTTCATTTTCTTTCTGTATCATATTTATTCCTTCCCCTCATCACATTCCCACACCAAGTTTCCTATAGAAATTTTGCACTCTATAAAAGCTGTCATACTTTCTAGAGCTCATTTGCATCTACAGGTGTTCATGCCAAAGAGAAGATCTGGAAATTGTCTGTCTGTGATCTATTGATTTCACTTATTAGTATATCCTCCAGGTGTCTCCATTTGCACCTAAATGGATCGATCTTGTCATTCTTTATGGCAGAGTAATACTCCATTTTATAAAAAACACAACTGGTAGTTTTGCCTAGCAGAACTTATCATGCCTAACTATAAACCCAAATCAATATTTCAATTGCAATATCAACGGTGATACTGGAAGAGACTGAGCATAGATCATGTTGACAGAGTCCAGAAATTGTCTTAACTGTTAAGTTACCATGTGAAAACAGGGACAGTGACCCTCTTTCTCGAGCTGATATTCTAATGAGCAACAGGCAGAGCTGGTGCCACAGAGCCCTCTTGCTGCTCAGCGGCTCACCAGCAGCAAAGCTCATCCTGTCTCAGCTCATAACACTTACCCGGAGAACTTGAGAACAAAACAGCTCGCTGTGTGTTATTCCCACTGCAGAGAGAAAAGTCTCGATTCTGGAGCTCGGTCAGGATCCCAGGGTCTGCGCTGTGTCTTCTCTTTGTTTGGCGGTGCTGGTGCTGCATTCACCAGCGGTGAGATCTAGGGGAACCGTTGCCACAGCCCCCAAAGCCGAGTAAATGCACAAAGACGTGCTTGTGCACAGAACTCTGCTTCTTGGGACGCATCCTCTCAGGGCGTGGGTGAGACTACTCATCCCGCACAAGTATATGCCGGTGCCCACCTGTGTGCCCTTCAAGAAGGTGCCTGGTGAGATGGGAGAATTGGAGAGGCCTTTCAAGCTATCGGCAGTTGAGATTAAGGCCGGCGGGTAACAGTTTTCTCCCATGTATTTTGGTTTTTACATCTAGAGTTGCTTAGGCTCTACCTCCGTGAGGGCAGAGAGTTTGTCTCTTGACCTCTGTTTCTCCCATTGCCTAAAACGGACGTTGGCTCATGGGAGGCAGCAGATAAACCCATGAGTAAACTGGTGAAGAGGTTAGCATGCCAGCTCCTGTCTTTGGAAGGTCCATTATGAATAATTAATTATACCAACAAGATCCAACTCTCAATGGCTGGACTTAAAACTTTACAACTTTAAGACGTTGTGACAGTTGTCTACACCCAGGAGAAATGGTTGTGAGTTGCGATTTTTCTGTCCGGAGCAAGTGACCTGTGTGTGGTCTCATCCTCAAGACACAGATCAGTGTCACGAGACCCAGATCCCTGTTAGCCATGGGACCGTGAGGGAGACCACGGAAGCCGCTCAGTGCTCCTAAGAGAGGATGCTCTGTGGGCTACGTGCGTTAAACGCACTGTTTAACTTCTGATAGCTTCCATTTATGATGTCTTTTCTGGGATGTAACACCGTTGTAAGCCAAGGACAACTGGCCTTTTAGAAGTACATGAGTCAAGAACAGCGTTCTCTGTCTAAAAATATTATCCAGAAAAATCATTGTCCAGCTCATCTATTAAACTGCTAATTTGCAAATGACATTCACAAGACAAGAATGTGTAGTTTCGTCATGAAAGGATGTAAACAATGGAGGGGCTGGGGCTGGACCCCCAAGTCTGTGTCTTCTTTAAATAGTAGGACGGGGAGGCGGAGTCTTGTAAGCCCCCTGGATCCTGGACTGCTCCTCTTTTGCCACCCGTCTGTCACCAAGGGGATACTAACAGGAATCTTATTGCTCTCTTTAGAGCAGGATGGCAAAAGCCAGCCAAGGAAGGTGAATGAGAGTCCTGATGACTCAGACCCCACACAGTTACTTCCTTTCTACTTGCAGTAGGATGACTGCAATGGATCGAAGATCAACCCCAAGGGCCTGCACGTTGACAAAGAGTCATATCTGAGATCTTTTCAATCAACCTGAGCCTGTTCGGCTTTCTTAAGTCCATTCACCTATGCAGTCCTGATTTGTGTAATTCATCCTTGAAAAGCTTCTGCTAAGATGCACGAGCCCAGGGAGATGGTGTCCTATGTTCCCGATGATACAGACACAACCAACCAGGTCACATCCTTCCAGGAGGGCTTTCAAAGCAGGAGCTACAGCTCTCCCTCTCGGATGAGCTAGAGCTCTGAACCCAGGCCAAGAGGACGTGTTCAGAATCACAGGGGTGGCCCCACTGTTTCCTAGTCTGTCGCCTTAGGCTTTGTGCAAGCAGCTCAGCCAACACTTGGCAGTCACCCCATGAGTGCGAGCCCAGCCACACTCCAAGGCAGGCTTCACAAGTCAGAGGACCCTGGCCATCCTCCAGCATCTTACCTTTAAACTTTTTAAATTTCTTAATGGACAAAATATTTGTACATATTTAGGGAGTACAATATGATAATTCGATACATATGTACACTCTGTAATGATTCGATCAGGGTAATTAGCATTCCTTGTGCCTCATTTATCATTTTGTGTGTTGTAAACCTCCAGACTCTTGTAGTTATTTTGAAATGTACAGTGGATTGTTGTAAACTGTAGTCCTGTGCTGCACTGTACAACACCAAAACTAGCTCCCTCTTTCCCCCTTTCCCATAAGTCCAATCTTTATATCTTCCAACAGTTATAAAACTCACTGCCAAACAGCTATGTCTTCTCTCACATCTTCAATAGCCTTGGGTATGTTGAGAATAACAACACAGAGAGTAATAACTACAATGATAGTATGTTTACAAGTTCCAAAGAGCCTTCAGATCCAATATTTCAGAATAATCTTGGGATGAACATAACTTCGCGAGAATAATTGTCCATTTTCTAGATAAAGAACCCAAAGCTGAAAGTTTGCTAGATTTGCCCAAAGCTTCAGAGGAGCTGGGACTCAAACTATGGTCTCCCACTTCTAGAGCCAGTCACCTGTGCTTTCTCAGGGCAGAAGTAGGAATCCATGCCTGGCTGGTGTCTTACCTGTTCCTGTGTAAACATGAGCTCACTAGGAGCCCTGGACACAGCGAAGATGTGGTTAAATCAGAGTCAGTGCTAGAAAGTCCTGTTTCCTTTTCTATAAACTTAGCATTTTAGAGCAGATCATTGTTTTGGTCCCCGTGGGTTGTAACGTATTTTTATTCTATGCTCCATCTAAATAGCTGAAGGGTCAGTCAGATCCTAGCCAGATAAGCTCACTACAAGCAAACGAGAAGGAAAGACTTTATTGGTAACACTGTCCACTTGGAATCCCCGTCAGATACCAAAGGCACATTGGTTTTTCACTCCGCAAACATTGGTCTGAGGGTCGCAGTGCACTGGCATGGCTCTGGAAACTAGAGACGTGGAGGCGGCGGGTCAGCCTGTGTCCTCTGATCCTTCCCTCCAGGAAAAGACAAGTGTTTCAGAACCGGGCTGGCGAGGGCAAGAGGTGAAGATGCTGAGTTTCCATGCGCTAGCGACGGAGGCCGCTCCGGAAGAGATGTCAGGAAGCTGCGGAGGACAGAAGACTTGCAGAGACAGTTAGGGTTGCCGGGGGGGGGGGGGGGGGGGGGGGGGGGGGGGGGGGGGGGGGGGGGGGGGGGGGGGGGGGGGGGGGGCGCGGGTGTGCCCCGAGAAGACTGAGGAGCAGAAGGTTAAGAGCAGCCCGAGCAGCATAACAAGGTCCCATCTCAAAAATCAACAACAGCAAGCGCTGCTCTTCCACTGCAGAGTGAGTAGCAGCAAACAGACGAGCTGTTAGGCTGAAGCCCAGGAGAGTCACGGCAAGCATTCTGCCCCGGCCCGCGGCAGGCTCAGCCCCCACGGAAGTCCGTGCCCCCCAGTTGACACTGAGACCTCTCCCGCTCAGGTAGTTCCACAGCTGTCCCTTGAAGCGCACATGCGTCCCTTGGACTCGGCAGCCAGTGTGACCATCTCCCCGCCTGGCATTTCACGAGCTTGCGTTCTGCGGGTGCTCATGGCTCTCTCTCCTTCACCTTTGCCTGGCAGAGCTGCCCACACAGTGGCCTTGTAAATGGGGCTTGTAGCTTCCCTGAGTCATCTACATCTTCCCCCAGGCTTTTCTCCCAAGCTGGCCCCTCCCCTTCCGGGCTCCAAGTTTTAACCATAATGTCCCTGTTGCCCACACAGGCTGATCTCTTCCCCGCTTGGCCTGAAGAGACCATGACAGGGGCCCCAGTCCCCTCGCCTTTGTTCTGTGCGAGTCCATGTTGGACAGGAATCTCTAGAGAGACCAGGATGATGCCTCTAACATAGAGAGACACTGTGTGAAAATCATGCAACATTTTCCTTGTGTGTCCGGTGGAAATAGTGGAATCAATAGTGTGGAATCACTCACCTGGGAGGCACTGCCTGCAGGCACGAAGCCGGCGTCTGGGGAACGGCACAAGCAAAGCGTCCATTTAAGAGCTGGCTGGTGCCTGAGAAAGGAAAATAATTGTTAGAATGTGTTTATGAGAAAGCTTTGGAAAACACTCAGGCAAGGTAGCATTGTTCTGTGGAAAAGACCTTGAAAAGTCTATCCTTTGCTGCTCTCCAATGTAAATGAATCCTGTCCTCTGTAGGGTGGCATTTCCTAGTACTTAGATTGAGAAAAGCGCAGTGTCTTTCCGTCCATTGTTGTATTTTTCAAATGCTAATGTCAAAGCATGTGTATGTGTATATATGGAGAAATAGAAAACCAGTGAGGACTGAAATAATCAAATACGTATGCTAAAGCACATCGTGAATAAAACAACAAATTAAGGATTTGTAGCACAGAATTATAGAAATGTTAACAAGGTCCTAACTATATTTTAAACATAATTATTAAAAATATAATTCAAATACCATAGAATGCACCTATTTAATGCATGCAGCTCAATAGTGTTAATATATTTATAGAGTCGGGCAGCACCCCAATATGATCTAATTTTGGACCATTTCCACCACCCCTCAAAAGAAACTGCACACATGGCTTCAGGTCTAGGCCAACACTACTCTGCTTTCTGTCTTTACAGATTTGCCTGTTCCAAACATTTCATAGAACTGAGGTCACATGTGTTTCCATTAATGATTTCTTTCCTTTTGCCTTGTGTTTTCAAGGCTCATCCTCCTTGGAGCTCGTATTGCGCTTTGTTTCTTTTTGTGGCTGAGTAATATTCCACCCTATGGATATACTATATTCCACATTTTATTTATTCATGATTCAGCAAACATAGGTTGTTTCTGTTTCTTGACTACTATAAATAATGCTACGATGAACACTGGTGTATGTATTCATGTCTGGGTACATATTTCATCAATCTAGAGTAGATACCTGAGAGTAGAGCTCATAGGTTATGTGATAACTCATATGTTTCACGTATGATAAACATATTGAACTCTAAAACTTGTTTCCAAAGCACGCAGGCATGCCATTGCTGGTACCGCCAGCAACATATTAAGGGCTCAGATTTCTCCACATCCTGCCAACCCTGTCCTGTTGGCTGCTGTCTCTATTATTGCTATCACAGAGTATGTGAGGTAGAAACTCTTCGTCATGGTTTTGATCTGTTTCTCTGATGGATAACAATGTAGAACATCTTCTCATGTATTCATTAATTATTGCATGTTTTTGGAAAAATATCTACTTAAATCCTTTGCCCATTTTTCAACAGGGTTATTTGTCTTTTTTTTGTACTGAATTGTAAGAATGCTTTATGTGTCTTAGATATTAGCCCCTTATGAACATGGAATCTAAACATTTTTTTCCATTTTATTAGCTGTCTTCTCACTTTCTTAGCAGTAAAATATTTCAAGGGCAAAATTGAGACTGAATCAGTTCGAATTATCTAGACATTTCTGTGCCTTCTGTATTGGTTCCCTTGCCGTTTCAGATTTATTACCTTTGAAGTGTTGGAAGTATAAATTTTTTTAAGGACACAAAAGTGTATATAAAAAATTAATTCTTCCTGTGTTCTTATTGAGGTTTTCCTTGGCCACTTCTGTGATTTCCCCTTTTAAAAATATGGGCCAACTTCCTGTTACTATTGTTTGAAATGAAATATTTTTGTAGTTTGAAAAGAAGTTAAATAATACAGTCTACGTTTATAATGAACCCAGTGCAGTGGCTTCAGATTCGGAGGGTTTCAGGCTGTCGGTGGAAATCAGCACAAGAACTTTAATGGAGAGAATGTGAGAGTTAAATAAGAAGCCCACAGAAAGCAAGGCAGGGGCAGGAAAGAGGGCCAGAGGCCTCCTAGCGGGGATCCGAAAGAACACGTTGTCTGGGGAGTGACCAGCCGTGGAAGCCAGCAGCCTTGAGGATGGGCTCCTGAGCCGTGGGGGGCGGTGCACACACGCGTGTGCAGGAGTGGAGAGAGGAGGAGGAGGAGGAGATGCCGTGCTTTAAAATCTTTTCGGGGAGCCTGGTCTCCATAAACATGCCTAGATGTCCAATTGTCTCCAGCCCGAGGAACGCAGGGGCCTGCTGTCCCCAGAACTGTGTTTACCATTGGGTGAGGAGAGGCCTCGCTCTGCCCGCGGGGCACAGTGTTCTCCTGCTCACGTGAGGGCTTGATAGCTGCCCTGGATCTCAGTTCCTTGAAGGAGCCCCGACCCCTCTGGAAGCAACGTTCCACTCCAGGTTTTGGGACTTCGCGTCGTCAGTTCGTGACACAGGGGCCCTGGGAATGTCCGATCTAAAGGTCGGTGTGGGCTGTCATTCGGAACTCGGGGCTGGGGCTGAAACCCCCATTCACCGTGAGCAGCAGAGGCGGGCGGCTGGGCCTGCGGGCTGCCTATTCTCCACTATAAATAGACACGGTTTGTTTTGCAGCTCCCCAGCTTTTAGGCTCAAAAGTATTTGCCAGTGTGTATGTCATCACATTCCTGCATTTATGCAGATCAAGGATCTCACGTTCTTATCTTTGTTTCCCATTGTAACTGTAGCTGTTTGTTGATAAATATCTTTCATCTCAGTGGTATGGACAGAAAATCCGTAGGACTTCCTTAGTGCGTGAGACGGAGACGACAGGCATGGAGACCTAGTAGGAACGTGAGCTTTGCCTGTTATACCAATGTCATAAAACACACTTAATCTTCATTAGATGAGAACCAATCATGCGCCATAATGTTGGCCAAGTAAGTGTTTTATCGTCCATCAAGGAGGTTAAGTAATCTTCCCCAGGCAAATGTTCTGGGTTCCAGTTTGAGTATAGTAGGTCTTGTTTTGGGAGTCTGGGAGCTTTGGATTTTAAATTAAAAACATATGATTTGGGAGGAAGCAGATGGCTTGTCTTTATCATCCAAAGCCGAAGTATTCTCTCCCAGGAATGGGTTTACAGAACTGCACATGCAGCCACGCAGCCCGGGGTGTCGAGCCAGACGGCCAGGGCTCAGATCCTTGCTCTGTCTCCTGCTGGGCCGGTAGCTGAACAGCACTATCCTCACCTGTAAAGTGGACATCACGATGAGGACAACGTCTAGCTAAACAGGGTGTCGTCAGATGGTAAGTACTGCTGAGAAATGGGAAGCGCTCAACGTTAGACACTGTGACGAATGGTACCATATACTGTACAACCAAAGCAGGGATGTCAGAGAATGCTCTCCTAGGGATAGGAATAAAGAAATTCATTTGGAAGCAATAAGACTGTTCCTCTACCCTTTTCCGAGTGAAATGGTGGGCATTTCAGGAAGCAGGTAGAAAGGAGTTCATCAAGTATTCATAGACCCTATCACACAGCCAAGCACTGTGCTGCATGCCTGCTAGGGTGTAAGAGAAAAGGAAACAGACATATATTCCGAGTCCCCAGAATATGGATCAAATAGTATGGTAGGAAAGACAACAGTCACCCAATGAGATCAAAAAGAAAGAAATGCTTTTCCATAAACCCAACCCTCATCTGGTTTTTTTTTTCTTGAAAAAAAAGTCTTCCAAAATTTAGCCTGAAACGTTTTTTTCTTTCCTTGCCTAAGAAATTGCTGCCTTATGGAATTATATGTTACATATTTTCACAAATCTCTTCATCCAACACATGCTCTGTACGTACACTAAAAGTCTGTGTATTTATATACATTTCTACATAAACCTTGTTGACAAACTCTGCTTAATGTTAGCTCCAATTACAAATGGTAAATTTAATTCAATGTTTTTTTCGCACATCAGATATTTAAGTAGGTTTTTTTTTTTTTTTAAAGAAATATCTTAAGATGCCAACTGGAATCTTTTCAGAGCAAAGTGTCATCGTAATGGGAATTTGGGATGTAGCAATGGATGAAAGATGCTAAGATTTTTAAAAAATATATGTTTGGTTTTCATAGGTCTATTTTATAGGACAGAGGGCGGGGGCCCTTCCTGTGGGAGGCTAGTAAGCCCCTCGGAGGTGGCCTGGGGGTCCCGGCTCCTGGGGTCTGGCTGTTAGTGAGTGAGGCAGGGCAGTGAGGTCCTGGGCCACCCGAGCCGTGCGTCCTGCCCCAGGACACTGAGGGGCGAGGAGGACAGAAAGGGAAAATGGTCCCCGCAGTTGTGGCTGAGGGACCCTTCCACGAGACCGAGGTGGCTCTGGACGTGGGCTGATGCCTCTTGAAATGGAGGCTACAGGGGCCGAGGACAGGTGTTGGGTTATTTGTGGGGTGGCAGAGATGGGAGGGAGCTGGGCACTGGCCACCTCAGAGACAGTGAGTCGATTGTCCACTGCACAGGTCTTCGCAGTGAGCCTGGCTTCGGAGCCTCAGATTCCACCACATGAGAGAGAGAGAGAGAGAGAGAGAGAGAGAGGGAGAGAGAGGG
>PVIC010017127.1:0-33117 GCA_004025085.1 Thryonomys swinderianus
TGAGGAACTGAACTTTTTTCAAAAGGTCTTCTGGGAACACAGTGGTCAGCTTGTTAGCGTGGGAGCCCTGGAGGGCATTAGTACAGCTCCCTTCTGAGTGTCCTGGGCCGGTCATGGAGCTGCCATCTTGGGGACGGTGTCTGGCCCCTGCCCTTCCTCTCTGGCTCTTTCTTGTGCTGCTTCCTGGCCGCCATGACCTGAGCAGCTTTGCGCCACCAGGCACTTCCTCCATGATGTCCCTGCCTTGAAGCCAACTGACCATGAGTCAAATTAAACTTCTCTTCCCTCAAGTTGTAGGTGTCAGGTACTGTTTCCCAGTGTCAGGAAATCTAATATAATGAATCGTATTTATTTATTCTCATCTAATCTTTCTTTTCACTGTGGCCCTGAGTAAAGTGGTGACAGGGCATCACCAGGTTGGTGGACCCTGAGAGTCACAAAACCAGCTGCCCTCCTCCCACACGGTATAGCACGTGACCACACGACCACGGATCTCGTCATCACATGCTCCTTTAGTTTGCTAAGAGCTTTTATGCTGATCTATTGTTGGATTGTATGAAATAATTTTCTGCCTCTAAGTCATGGCTGCAGGATATATTACCTTTCTGTTGTTGCTCTGGTAGGTCAGGAACTTTAATATTTGTTGCACATATTTCCAAGAGCCATGCCCTTTTTTCAATGAATTTATGCTATGCTTGCTGTGCAGTTTCAGACACTGAAAATTTAAAAGGAGCCCTGTGCTCAGGCCCTGCAGCCAGCGCCCGTTTACGCACCTCTCTGAATTCAGTGGCCCTGCACAGCCTGCACAGGCCTCTCCTCCTGCCTGTTGCTCAGGATGACCAGGCCCCCAGGGTCCGAGCAGCCAGAAGTTATTTCATTCTTGTCTGCTCACCTTTCCCATGGGACGAGCCCTGTGGATTTGATTCCCTCTCCTAGTCTCTGCTCACTTCAAGTTGACAATTTCTTTATTTTATCAGACTTTTCCTGTTGCCTGATAAAATCTCCTTCTACAGTGAAGTGCTCCATTTGAAAGGGCAGAAAGAGAGCATTTCTATTTAAGTTAACTTATTACAGACACCTTAGTAAATTATCAGGTAGTTTGGAGACTATGTCTTCAGAATGTTACCGCAATTTTATAGCAATTAGAATTGTAATATTATCCCAAATATCTTGATTTTATGGATGTAATTTTTCAGGATTATAGAGGTATATATTCCCTCTAAAGAGGTGTAAGCAAAGGCCCTTTTACATTTTACTTGACACTGCATTATGGATATTTCTTTTTTTCTACATTCTAATTTCCATTCCTTTTTTCTCTGCCTTAGCCTTTCACTATGGTTATAACAGTAGGACAAATCGGCTCTCAACAGTGGTTCATTATACTATCCTTCAATCCACAGCAAATATACAAACTGGATCAGGTAAATTAAATATAAATATTTACAAAGATTATAGAACTTTGATGCCATTAATGATTTGAAGGACAACAATTTGAAAGAGAAGAGAAACTCAGAGATGTGACTCTAAGTGGGGATTACCTTTTCCTCGAAAACTTCTGATGACTTAGGGTTATGAGATGCAACCAATAGAATGCAGGAAATGATCCTTGTTTAAGGGAACAGTTAAATAATCTGTGAGAAAATGATTCAGTGAACATCAACATTTCAAATATGTAAATGCTGTGAATATACTATATAAAAAACATTTCATATATATATGAATCCAACTGCATAGATCTAAAATATAGAGTGGAAACTCTAAAAAGCATCACTATTAATATCTATACAATATTCTATAAACGTTTTATAAGAAAAAGAAATGAGCTTTCACTAAAATTTTTTCAGAGAAAATGCACTGCCATGAAATTCAAGATACATTATATATAGGTACAAATTGCCAATGAGGAATGTGATCATAATATATTCCTAAAATGTACTGGCAAACTAAATTTATTAAAAAATAATGCTGATTATAAATAAAGCAAATAGATACAATAAATAATTTTATCACAGTTTTATCACAACAGTATATTTGTACATCAACACGTGTATTTGGATAAGAACAATACTCTAAAGTGCATGGGCCGCGCCCACTTGGAAGCAGCCTTAGTGAGAGAAGGGAAAGGAGTCTTCTTGCAATTTTACCTTATGCTTTTGTGTTTCTTAGGCCTTTTATGACAAAACCATTTCTGAATTCCTTGAACATCAAGATGTTGATGAACAAATAAGCTTTCCTTCATAAGAATACTTTCTTGCTCCTCTTCTACTTTGTAATCCATGGGTCAGCGTTCCCATAATTTCCCAGGGAGAAGCCTTACAGAGACCCAAGAACCTGAAAACAATGTATATGTCATATTCAGCAAGTTTCGCTTCTTGGTCCAGCCTTGTAGATCATGTGACTGATTGTATTCTCTGTATAAACCATTATCTAATGCCCTGACCTCTACTTAATGGTGTATTACTGGGATAAAATTACTCTGAGACTGACAAAATATCTAGAAACTGCAAGTAATTAGATTTCATGTGTTGTGATGATCAGTAGTTTGAATATTGGCAATATTTGAGTATTTTTTGATAAGAGGAAGGGAATAGGATGATCTGAGAACTGACCAAAAGAACAGGCGTGCTGGGGGAGAATGTCCCAGTAGGACCCTGGGAGGTGCACACCGTTAAGGACAAAGACGTTGCAAAGTCTGGGTCTTTTTTCATCCCGGAAGGGGAGGGGCCCAAGCTCAGGATTTGCGCGGGAGCTTCATTCTTTTTTTTTTTTGCTTTTTTGGAGACAGGGTCTCACTTTGTAGTTCAGGCTGGCCCTGAGCTCACTATGGTGCCCAGGCAAGCCGCCGCGAACTCAGCAATCCTCCTGTCTCTGCCTCCCGAGTGCTGGGATTACAGGCGTGAGCCACCACGCCCAGCATTATATGTGGTAACCGGGGATCAAACTCAGGTCCTTGCGCTTGCAAGGCAGGCGTCGGAACCACTGAGCTAACCCTCCGGCCCTTCATTCTTTTAGAGGCCGTCACCAGGCGTAGAAGTCACTCTGTGCCTTCCCTACTCAACTAGACCTGCATATCTGCTCCGTGTGGGGGCCAGCACCGAAGCTGTCACCTCACCAGGAAGCTGCACAGATAGAGACAGTGCGCAGCTGGGGACAAAGAGGAAGCCGGGAGCCCACGGGACAGGAACGGGCGTGCCAGACCCCAAGGAATCACCCGAGGGAGCGAACCGTGCGCGCGTTCAGGGTGTGTTACTCTGGGATGATGTCATCGCTTCAGAAGACGCCAATAAACCTGATCTTAAATGTACGGTACAGATTTAATATTTTCCACAAATTTTAAACTTATTCATACCAAACAGACAGGTCATGCGGTATGTGCCATGTACAGCGTGACAGGTTGAGGTACAGGTGCTCCCTCGATTCATGATGATTTCTGACTTGGGTGAATTTTCCATCTGTTTTCACTGACCAGGTGATACACACTGAGCAGAAACCCTGCTGCAGGCTTTGGATTTTGACCTTTTCTCTGGGCTGGGCCGGGAATTCCTGGAGCGACCGTCGCTTGTGATAGTGGCAGAAGCCTCAAGGGTCAGCGGTGACCCAGCCACGCTGATGGAGCAGGATCAGTCCACAGCCCCACAGCGAACCTGAAATCTGTGTGCTCTCTAGTGGGTAAGTGATGTGCTATTTTCTGCTAATGATGGGTTTCTTAGGTGTGGACCCCCCTCTAAACTGAGAAGCATCTGTCGGTGACCAAAGCGGTTACGGTGATTATAGAAAACGGTGCTCCACAGCACTCCTGGGAGGAGAGCTGACTATTCTCACCACAGAGAGGAACTGTGGGAAGGAAGGGGCCATCCGATGACCCTGGATGTGGAGACCCTGTGTGCCCCCGCCTGGACAGAAAGGGGCCACCGTGGCCATTCTGGGGCCCGGCGCGTGCTGCGGCTTTGAACGCCCTCAGAACCCCCAGGCCTGTGCTGTGAGCTGGGGAGGAGATGGTGCGCGCAGGTGCCGGCTCTCGGTCGCCTCCCCGCAGACGGACTGCAGGTGCCGTGACAGTGGCGCAGGGGCCCTTCCTGTGACAGGTTTCCCCTCCTCCCCAGCAGGCTGCGGGCACCTGGCTTAGGTGCACAGGTGGGAAGTTAGCGAATGGCAGCGGGCAGCGCTGTGAGAGGCACCTTTGTTTGCGAACTCGTCCCATGGGAGCCCTGCCCAGAGGCCAGTGCGCAGAGAAGCCACAGCTCGAGGGAACAGAGCCACGGAGGTAACCAGACTCCGTGAGAGGAAGAGCCTGTTGCGGCTGAGGAGTTTCCACAGCGGCGTTTCTGACACACGGAGGCTGGGCTGTTCGCCCTGCGGCCGCCTCAACACCAGGCTGAAGAGCAGTTCGCACGCGAGGCTGGGCTCGGGGCCGCGTGGTGCAGGGCCCCCTGGAGCCGGCTTCCCCTACAGCGGCCTCACGCGCCTCATGTCCCTTTTCAGTACACGCGGCTCCATCCCGGAGCTCAGCCTGTGTTTCTCAGCCCTGTGCTCGGGACGCTGACGGTTACTGCTCCCAGCTGCTCTGCTCAGGACACTGATGCTCTCTGCTCGGCCCGTAACAGCGCCCACTGGAGACCCTCAGCACCCGCGTCTTGACCTAGTTCCTCGCTCTGCAGAAGGGGTGCTGGTGCTTCGTCTCACTTCAGCCACGCAGCTGCTGCTGGTCCTCAGTGGACGGCCACAGTCCATTTTGAGGAGGCAACTGTGCATGACGGGAAACCAAGAAAGCTTTACCCTGGGAGCTACGGTCCCTGTTACCGGAAATCCCTCTTCCTGGGAGCAAGTCTGGGGAATTGGCAGGAATCACAGGGCTCGCTCTGCTGGGCAAGATGTCACCTTGGCATCCACTACCGGCCTCCAAAGAAGCCATGTAGCCTGAGGGCTGCTGGGGAGAACCCTGAAATCAAGCAGCCTGGGTGGGCACCTCAGCTGTGCCAGTGGGCAGTGTTTTGACCTATTCTGTCCATCTCAGTGTCTTCAAGATTCTAGGCAGGAGTTACTACAAGTACGATCTTTCGATTTCTGGCACAAGGTAAGCATCTGTGTATGTGGCTATGACTACAGGTGCAGGGTCTGGCCGGGATTACATGTTCTGTGTTGTTGGAACATAGCCATGGACAGAAAGATTATATAGGAATGGACAGTTGGGATTGTTGGCTGCTTATAGAGACAGCTATAGCGATACTCTGCGTTTTCATAGGGCGGAGTCTCCTTAACTGAGAAGTGCGTGCAGAGGGGCGCCCCCAGTTACACCAATATTATTGGAATCTGAAGCATAGCATGAAATGTTTGAAAGAGAGAATGGTTCTTTCTTGACAGAATAATCACAAGAATATCATAGTTTCCTGTTTGTCTGCTCGCTGGCTGTGGTAATTTCCCCACTTTCTTTCCAGATTCTTGTCTGAATTTGCGGTCTGAGGATATTTTCAGTCCTTAGGAGGCAGTGTGATCTATATCGTCTCTCACAAGCGCTTTCTCAAGCACAGAGTTCGTCGCTGCTTTGAAGATGTCGTCATGGCAATGCCGTTGAAGTCAGCACCGTGGTTTTGAACGACACAGGCAGCCCAGACTCCCAACACTAACAGACCTTCCTAGAAAGGAGTAAATATGGCGCAAGTACACTCTGGCTAGCGACATTTCACTTGTGAAGCGACTGCTAATTTCAAAACTCCCACAGATGGTGACACATAACAGTGTCTGCTTGATCTTTGGCTTGTTACCTTGGTGTAAAAACATTCATCGTGAATGTTTGCAAAAATATAGAGGCTTCTGTACTGTTACTTTTTTCTCTTAATGTTTGTCTTAACGTTTTCTCTGTACATAGAGAGTTGTGACCTAAGTTGATATGCAACTTCATCTTGCAACAAGTATCTCAGTCTCTGCCAATCACAAGTAGCCACCATTCAAATTAGATTCAAATAAGATGATGCGAGTTCTGTCCAGGCTGTCTCTCTCACTTCTGTCTTCTGAACAGCACTTCTGGTTGTCTGGCTGTAGAGACTGTTTCTCTAGGTAGGGAGTGGGACATTCTCAAAGATGTTGGAGCTAGCCTACTCCCTGATTTTACAATCACAACTAAAGCCAGTTAAGATCTAAGCACCTAGACTCATTGTATTATGTCCTTTCAAAGTGCTTCTGTTAGTCCGGTAAATTAGACATTAGCCTACTCCAGGGACCAAAAAACCCGAAATCCATTACAGTTAAGAAGTGGAGACCTCTGTGGAGAATATATTTGTAATCTTTTTTTTTTTTTTTTTTTTTGCTTTTTTGGAGACAGGGTCTTGCTTTGTAGTTCAGGCTGGCCCTGAGCTCACTATGGTGCCCAGGCAAGCCTGGAACTCAGCAATCCTCCTGTCTCTGCCTCCCGAGTGCTGGGATTACAGGCGTGAGCCACCACGCCCAGCATTATATGTGGTAACCGGGGATCGAACTCAGGTCCTTACGCTTGTGAGACAGGCGCCGGAACCACTGAGCTAACCCTCCGGCCCTGTAATCATTTCTTATACCTTGGGACCCAAAGACACAAGGTTTCTCTTGCATCAGTAAGGCATCCCTGGCTGCTGTGGCTTGTGGGCCAGTGGTATCAGGCAAAGCAGCATTCCGTAAAGCCCCTGTGCCTTATGCTGGGACTAGGACTTATCTTTTCTAAATTTCTTTTCTCAGTGTCTTGGATGATTTAGGTCCCAAATAAACAGTGGTCATCTTAAAGGAGCAAAGATGACATTTGGTGACTGCACATCAACCTTTAAGGAGGTGAGTGATAAGCATCATAATCACCATAGTTCTCTGCAGCCAGGAACAACCCCTGGGTTCCTATAAAGATACTGCACACTCGGTGTCAATGTCTTCATGCTCCTGCCTGTCTTCTCTCCGAAAGGCAGAGATCTCTCAGCTGCGTGGTCGCCTGTGTCCCTGACTAAATTCCTCCCTCAAAGGCACTGAGAATGGAGAAGATTCTGGAGAGCTGGTGTCTTGTGACATCCACATCTGGCTTCCTGGGGATGCTTTTACTTAAGGGGATCCACCAAGCTAAATGAATAGGACCGACGAGGGGAGGGGAAGGGGGAGAGGGAGTAGGAGAGGGAGAGGGAGAAAGGAGAGGGAGAGGGAGGAAGGAGAGGGGAGAGACAGACAGAGAGGGAGAAGCATTGTGTAAATCCTGCTTCTGCTGCATGTGGGAAGCTGTTTTCCGCGTGAGTCACCGAGCTGAGTCACTGCCACCAGCGCTTTTCATTGCCTTCCATTCTGCTTTTCTGACAGCCTCAGGAGTGGAGAACAAAAGCCCGAACAAACAAGTGTGCCCGCACGTGCCTGAGGGTGGCACTGGCGCTCCTGAGCATCCAGTCCCATGCCTTGCTGCTCTCTGCTATCATTAATTCCCTCCCATTGTTAGAAGTTTCTGGAATGAACATCACTATTGTTTATAACCTTCAGACCCAACTAAGAAGAGAGCTCTTTCAGACACAGTGTTAGGGCATTTTATCAGAGCCTCAGGTTCTTAATAGACGACCACACAGCAGAATTCACTGCCCACATGCTGCCAAGGAAGACGAGAGGGTTTTTTTTTTTTAATGAAGTGTTTATAAATCACACACAAAAAGAGAAGCTAAAAGAACACGACAGGGCCCATGCCTCGTGGGAGTCAGCATACCAATTAGAGACAAGGTATTTACATACATTAGTGTTCCAGAGACAATGAGAGAATACAACGGTTCTTCCAGACTTAAACAATTTATAAAGAGAATTTTTATACAAATCCCATTCATGATGTTCCATATGAAGTAGAGAGAGAGAATTCGTGTGATGAGTTCACTACAGAATTTGCCTCCATGGGGGGACCCTAGAATCTTCTGGGCCCTAAAGAAGAAGCTTGTTTAAACTGTCATGTTCAGGTCAGCCACCGAGAGCTGTGTCAAAAGAAGGAGACACCTCGGGAGGAGAAGGGCCTATCAGGCTTCTGCACTAGGAAACGTTTCTCTCAGGCTCTGATCTTTGTCCATTTCTTCCCTCCATTTCTTTTACTTCAGTTGGGTGGGCTGAACCTGAGGACTCTGAGGAGCTGGACCAGAGGTCAGGGTTGGCCAGGTCTTAGATCTCCAACCTCCACATCCCACGGGGATGAATGGTCTTAGGGACACCCGGACACTTGTGTCCACAGAGTCTCCCTTTCCCATCATTACCTGATGTTTGCTGAGACCAGCAGTTGCTCCACCAAGACTGCAACGTGTGGGTCCCCTCTTCAGCTCCGATGAGACCCTTGCGGTAACCAGCACCCTGCCTTGAGTTTCGCTGGCAAGTTAAGGTTTTTGCTCCTTCTTTAACAGACCTCTCACTCTTAGGGGAATTACCTCCCTTGAGAAGAAAATGTAAAATGAGTAGGTAAGGATGTCCAAGACTTTAGAGACTTTTGACACAAATTCTACCTTATGAAAGATTCTAGTCCATTTTCATTCCTTTGTAAAATTGATTTTATTGGTACATTTTATATACACATCATGATCACACTTGACATTGATAATTTGTATTAGTACACAACACAACTTGATTTTCATTTTTTCCATTACCCTGCCCAACACACAACCCCACCCCCTTTATATGTAAGTTTTGCTTCCTTTTTATACTATCAAACTTTTTTCTTCCCTTTCTTTACCTACCCCTACTCCTCTTTTCCCTTCTAATGTCTTCTATTTCACAATACCTATCATACATTAGAGAACTCATTACATCTTGGGTTTCTCATACCAGAGAAAAGATACAATATTTACACATCTGTGACCTATTTACCTCACTTCGGAGTACGTCCTCAAGGTGCATCCATTTGAGTGTAAATGACTCAAATGCAGATATGTCACTGTGCAGATATGTCACTGTGATATGAGTCTTTTCTTTTGTGTATATACCTAGCAGGGGATAGCAGGGTCAAATGGGAGCTCTAGTCTTAGTATTCTGTGGAGTCTCCATACTGATCTCCACAGTGGCTGCACCAGTTCACATTCCCAGCAACAGTGGAGAAGGGCTCCTCTCCAGCATTTGTTACTGGTTAATTTCATGTTAACAGCCATTCTTTGTGGAGTGAGATGGAATCTTGGTGTTGTTTTCATCATCTCTCGAATGATCAGTGATGTTGAACATTTCTTCATGTTTCTTAGCTACTTTTATTTCTTCATCTGAAAAGTATCTGTTCATTTCAGGTGCTTATTTTTGGATACAGTCTTTAAATTTGGGTGTTCTGATTTTTTAACCTCTTTAGATATTTTAGACCCTAGCCCTTTGCCTGAGAAGCAGGTGGTAAGAACTTTTTCCTTTATTGTTGGCTGTCTTTTTGCTCTGTTGGTGTTCTCTCTTGCTGTGCAGCTTTTTAATAAGATCCCAGTTGTTGATTCCTTCTGGTAGTTCTCATGTTGTAGATGTTTTGTTCATAAAGTCTTTCCTTAAACCAATGTCTCAAAAAATTTTACTTAGTCTGTTTTGAAGCAGGTTTAGTGTTTCTGTTTTACTATTATGTGTCTATTCCACTTTGATTTTAGTTTAGTGCATGGTGAGAGAGATAGGTCTCGCCTTAGTCTTTGTCGTTTCCATTTTTTATGACTGTTTTCTAAGCCCTTTATTTGGAACCTATGAAATTCTTATAAAGTGGATATTTCCAAAGTGCATGTGGTGGACTCATAATTCTAGGAAAGATTTTTTTTTTTTGAGACAGGGTCTCGCTTTGTAGTTTTTCCTATTCCTCTACTCACCCTCCAACCCCTCCAACCCCCTATATATGTGAATTTGTTTCCCCTTTTCACCATCAATTTTTTCTTTCACCTCATTAATAACCCCTATCTCCCATTTCCCTTAGAATATTTTCTATTTTACAGTGTCTATCATACATTCTAGGACTTATTTATATTTTCAGTTTCTCATACCAAAGGAAAGATATGGTATTTATATATCCAAATGAAATAAATAATTAGTGATTACTTCCACAACAACTGAGAATAAATACATTTTTTTCCCCAAACATCTATCTCTATCTAGTCATAGGTTTTCCTCAGCTTGTCTTAAAAAAAAATCACTTTGTTACAGCAACCTTACTTGAAGTTGGACAGGATCTTTGACAAAAAATAAGAAAGATGTAAATTCTTTCCAATGACTTTGGAAGAGGGAAAGGGGCCAGAGAGACAACTCAGTGATGCATTGTCTTATTTACAGGGTCTTTACTCTGGCTACCTGTAAGGTGAACAGTTTGTCCCATTGTCAACTGTGTATGTTATGGTTGGAGACAGTTTATATCTTCCCACTTTATGGAGCTGTGTGGACCTATGATGAGAAAAATCTGATACAGTTTTGACATTATTTTATGAAAACAGTGTCAGGTTTTATTTGTGCAAATGATAGCTGGGAGACTCACATAGCTATCCCTTTTCAAAAAAATTGACTTCCTTGGTACATTTTCTATGTACTTTATGATCACTTTCAACATTGAGAACGTGTACCTGTACGGACACATCTTGATCCTCATTCTCCTCATTCCCCTGCCCTCCTTACAACCCATACCCCGTATACATAAGCTTTGTTTTCTTATTTTTACCATCAAATTTTTTCTTTCACTTCTTTACTTTCTGCTACCTATCCTTCCCCTTTTCTTCTTGAACATTTTCTTCCCACTTCCCAATACCTATCATACATTTTGGCATTCGTTTACACCTTCAGTTTTCATGCTAGAGAAAAGATACAGTATTTACACATCTGTGTCCTATTTACTTCATTCACAAGTACATCCTCAAGTTACATACATTTGAGTATAAATGACTCAAATTTACCATTCTTTATGGCTGAGTAATACTCCCATTTTATTTTTTTAAAAAACACATCTTCTTTATCCAGTCTCCTGTTGATGGGTATTTGGGCTGCTTCCAAGATGTAGCTGTCCCAAATGGAGTGCATGTATGTCACTGTGGTGTGAATCTTTTAATTCTTTCATGTCTAGAAGGGGAGTAGTGGGGTCACTATCACTTATTATGCAGAACCTGAAGAGAGATAAGCAGGCGCAAATGGAACAAGCTAAATTTGTACCAAAAAATACATAAAATATAAAGGCCAGGAAAAAAAGTTATGTTGATTCCTGTCATGTAAAAATAGTACTGTGTATAATTTTTTCTCCATTCAACCTTATCAGATGTGATAGGAAACCAGTTTGTGCTGACAACCTTTGCAAACCAGACTTCTTGCACACATCTGTGGAGTAATCCTCAGTGAAGCTGGTTTTTTTAATCGTATATTTTAACAGTAAGCTGGACCTTCTTTTATTTTAAGCGAATCCTTTAGGATTTACCCATGTATTCTAGGACAAAATGAAATATTTTTAAATATGACAAGTAGCACTTCAGGGATTAATTTGTTTATTTCAAAGTTACAGCTAATGACATACTCTCAAAAGTCCCTGCTCTGTAAAGCATTCAAGTTTGGTGTCTGATCTCCCCTCCCCTGCTTACGGTCTCTTCTACCCCATCGACTGTTTTTTCGTCTGATTTCTATAGTTTGCATTCTTTATTAAAACATGCATGATTCAGCCACTATGTCTTTGTCCAATTATTGCTGAGGACAGAGTGATCCTGTGATCACCAACTTCCTGCAGAATTCACCTATTTCACATGGGAAGTGCTATTTGGAAATGGAGACCTTAATTTTCAAATATTTTCAGACGTTTAACTTTTGTTACTGGTTTAAAAACATGCAACATTAACAAGAATCCCTATAAATCACCAAGTGAAAGACAATCCAATCTAAAGTTGGAAGATAACATTTAAACAAGCAGGTTACTGAAGAAAAACAGCAAATGCAGTCGCCAGGCTGTTCTCAAGAGAATTCCTCAGATACATGTCAGTTAAGACAAGAATCCTCCTTAACACAATCAGAATTGCAAAGTTTAGGAAGAAGACAGTGAATTGCTGCTGAGGCTGTGAGGAGAGCAGCATCTACAGCTTATGTTATTGCAGGAAGATTTTCAAATTCGTATTTTGTGAATCTCTTAAATTTGGTAAGTGTGCCAAAGTGGGCCTAAATGGAGAATTCCTTTGGTAAGGGTAAACATAGCAAGCTTCCAAGATGATTTTTATAGACACAAACAATCCTAGATTGTGTATAAGGAATCTTTGTGGACATAAGAGACTGTACACAGACATTAAATTCTTAGTAGATACAGGGACAAATTGTCAGATCCAACCATTGCATCTAGGCAAGAAACACTCCTGATTTTGAACAGAGCTAAGAAAAGAGTTATTCTTAGGTCACACAGATTTCATAGAGTATAATTACTCTGACTGTCTGCAACTGGAAGATGCCTTGTCAGATGATCTGCGTCATAGAAATACATAATATGATAAAATAAAAATTTCAGATTTAATGAAATAGATTTTAAATTACCAAATTATTCAGCAAATCTTACATATGTTGACACTAAATCTATGGGTCCAATATGAGGCCTGTTTTTTCTAAGTTTTCCCAAACTAAGTATTTCACTGTTTTTTTTTTTTTTTTCTTTTCCACCAGGCCAACTTGATGTTGCATTTATTCTCGCAATTGCGGGATGCATGCATCATTACCATTTTTGTGAAATCACTTCATTTTTTGAAATAGTTACTAAATTTAATGAGGAAAAGATAGTAAATGTTAAAAAGTGAAAGAACAATTAATATCAGGAGTTGAAGAAAAAGTCATGCATTTGACTACCAACATATGAGCAATAATAGTGAGTTGATGCCTCATACATTTAAAAAAAGTTCTTTTTTACTGTTCCATTTAAGTAATTCAAAATATGCTGAGAAAAATATTCCCTTCATAAACCAGAAAAATATGATAATTAAACTGTACAACACATACAATCAGCAATAAGAATTGAAACTATTGTTATTAAATATATATCTCTTTTGGATCACAGGACTAAAAATGTGTTAATGTACTGAGGCTGGGTGTGGTGACTCATGCCTGTCATCCCAACACTCAGGAGGCAGAGGCAGGAGGATTGCTGAGTTCAAGGCTTGCCTGGGCTACATAGTGAACTCAGAGCCAGCCTGAACTACAAAGCGAGACCCTTTCTCAAAAAAAAAAAAAAAAAAGAAAGAAAAAACAAAAAAACCAAACTGAGCCAGATAAACTACTTCCTTTTTAAAATTGTGAATGCCAATATTTGGTTTCAGCAATGGGAAATCTGACAGACACAGCCTGCATTAACCGAGGATCAGTTAAGGTGAAATTATATATTATGTAATTTATACCATATTTCAACATTGTTAAACAAATATTTACAGTTAAACTGAAAAATGGAACATTCAGCAATTTATCATAATGGAATGGTAGAATGTACATCTAGACTAAATCTCTAAGTTTTTTATTCTCCAGAAAATAAAAATAAAATCTATGAAACTAAAAGAAGAATAAGTCACAGTCATTTAGAATTTTCATGTGTGCTTACTTTGGAACAGATGAATAAAGTCTGTCCTTTCAAGGGTCATTGCTAAGGTTGGAACAGAAGAATGTTCCATAAATGAAACTAAAGCATTATAAGATTTGTTTTGGGGCCGGAGGGTTAGCTCAGTGGTTCCGGCGCCTGCCTCACAAGCGCAAGGTCCTGAGTTCAATCCCCAGTAACCACATATGATGCTGGGCATGGAGACTCACACCCACCAACAATCAATACCACATACCACAGCGCTGGGCGTGGTGGCTCACACCTGTAATCCCAGCACTCGGGAGGCAGAGACAGGAGGATTGCTGAGTTCGAAGCTTGCCTGAACTACAAAGTGAGATCCTGTCTCAAAAAAAAAAAAAAAAAAGATTTGTTTTGGTTGTGTCCAGTAGACAACAGGAAACTCTTTTTGGTTATTTATAGTAATTTATGGACACATGCAAACCCATATTTATACCCTCATGATATTCCTAGAATATGTACACAATACATTTGTTTTTGAATCATTGAGCTAGTCTTATATTTTCCTACTGTATTGGCGTCTGTGTACATTGACATGATTATGTAGCTTAGATAATTAAAGATTAAAAGTGAATAAATATTTACTTCAAAGAAACTAGCTTTAATACATGCAACTATTTTGTGTTCCAAAGATGAAACAAGATAAACAAGTCTGTGGAAATGTTAAATAAAAGACTTTGAGGCTTCAAACAAATATTAATGTCAATTACAAATCATTAGTTCAATGAACTGTAATAGCTTTATGATTTTACTTTAAAAGATAGTTTGTTACAAGTGAATGCCAAATATGTATATATTAATGGAGCTAGAAATAGGTACCTTGAGACCTTTTGTAGGGTTATAGTATAGTTACTCTACAAAATATCATTACTATTTTCAACTCATAAAATCATTTTAGTGCACTAAAGTACATTTCAAAATATTATTAAGGTTGTTTACATCTTGACTTTTATAAAACGGAACTCCAATAGCAGGATAAATACAGATATAAAATTTCTCCTTAGGAGTATTAAGTATTCTATTTAAATCACCTGAGGAACCAGGTTTGTTGATCTGATTTGTGAAATATAAAACATAAAATATCAAGGGCTCTTGGATGGGGAATATAATTTTTACCTGCCACTGTAAAAGACTAATTTATATGACTATTGTTCACAGTTTTTCGAAGCAACCCAAAGCAATATGGAAGAGAGATTTCAGTGGAATGACTCCAAGTTTCTGGAGAACAGGGGGCCCCTGATGTGTCCTGGCTGTCCTGGGTTAGTGTGGCGTCTGCAGATGTGCTCAGTGGCACCGGCCCGTGTGGCCCACCCAGCCCAGCAGCCACTCGGCTGTGTTTGTCTCCTTTGATTGGAAATGAGCCCTTTGCGGGGAACCTTCTTCCCCACCAGCTCAATGAGCTTCTCTTCCAGAAATACATCCCAGTTTCCTCTCTCTGGTGCTCTGAGCCGTGCTGGCGGAGGCTGCCGGCTACCCTGTCCCGGCAGCTGGGCTGACGGAATGACTATCCACACACAGCCCTTCAGCTTGTCTCAAAGACATTTTCTGTTCAGGGAGCAACCAGTATTGCATCTGACAGTTTCCAGAAGGAAACATGCAAGTCATATGTCTAGGATGAAAATAAAGTAAAACTTTTAGCCACAGAGTTAAATATTCATTATTGTTCAACACCTGGCAGGAAGCTTCCTCTATGCTCCGGCCCGACACCATCTATTATTTCCATCTGTCTCATCTAAGCCTCCACCAGTGGTAGAAAGAATCATCGGTGAGTCTTATTTCATTAGAGCAATCTCATTCCTCTTTTATGGGCTGTCTCTGAGGAAGGCGGCTTGCCATAAATAGTTGCTCATCGCATATTAGTTCCCTGTCAAAATAGGAAGGAAAACACAACTAAAAAACCCCTTCTTCATGTCAGCAGGCTGTCTAACATGAATTCCAAATGATTCTGACTGGATGGGGAAGAAAGTGCAAAGGTTCACCAAACCTGACTAACAATAATTATCAGTACACATGAACCTCTTCGTGTTGCCTAGGAGGAGCTCTGAGCAAGTTTCTTTTAGTGGTAAGAATGACCTCAGCCCACAGAGCATTGAAAGACATTAAAGAATGAATAACAAACCCACTGTAAGAGGAAAATGAAAAACCGAGTCTTAGAGGGCCCATTCCTGTCGGCCACAAAGTACCGCAGCTTAACAGACCTTCCGTTTAATGTGATTCAGAAGCAGAGCTTTGTAATAAGACATTAATTAAACTGATCCAAGTTCTAGGTGCCATCATTTCTTGTCTAAAAGTGTTATAATTAGATTAAATGGGTATTGAGATTGTTTCCTTAGCTCCCTGATCGGCCTCCCCCAACGCAACCTTGATTTGTCACCAAGAATTTTATTGGCTGTACGTATTGAAAGTCTTATTAAACTCCTGTGCTTCGCCCAGGGTGGGATCTCAGCTCTGGGAGGGGCCCTTTGGCTGATGCGGAGTCGGCCATGAGAATTCCAAGGGCCACTTCTACAATTGCGGAGAACTGTCACAGCCTTAGAAATAGCCATCAGTCTTTCCCGAAGCAAGACCCAAATCATTTTCAAGTTTCCGTCCCGCATTTGATAAATATGAGCAAGATGCAGCTAAGATAGTGCCAAAGGGGGATTCTATAGCAATAAATGCGACACTACAAAATAAGAAACAATGATTAAAAGAACAGAAATCAACAAAATTGTAAACAAAAATGCTAGAGAAAAAAATCAATGAAACACAAAGATGGTTCTTAGGACAATCAATAAAGCTATCAACTCTCCAGTGAGATGAGCACCAAGAAAAGAAGACACGAATTACTAATATTGAGCGTGTAATGGGATATGGCTGCAGACCCCGAAGATACCAGAATGACGAGAAGGGTCTGTGAATCCCGGTTCCACGCACACAGATTTCGCATCCGTGGGACCCATTCCTCTAAGACACAAAGTACCACAGCTTAACAAATACGCCAGTAATCGTTTGCAAAGCCTGAGAATGCATGTCGAGACTGAATTCTGCTACTGAAAAAGTTGTGAAAGGAAATTTTCAGACCCACTGAAATTCATGGGCCAAGTTTTCCAAGCTGAATGTCACTCAGCTGGGGTCTTTGTGGTTTCACATGGGGCTCTTAATGGTTTGCTGACCCTGCGTCAGGCTCCACCTCACCTGGGTCTTTCTCCCTAATCCTTTGTTATTGGTGTCTAGCTTTGTGTCCTTTCAGCACATGAAACTAGAAGCACGTGCGTGCACACACACACACACACACACACACTTTTCTCTCATGTTTTATATAAATATGAATGGCTATAAGATTGTGTTTAGACCTTGGCTTGCAAATGAGCCTCAGATTTCTATTTAGCATGTCTTTTATCTTCTGACTCCTGTTACACTTAGTATATTTCCTTACACATTTATTTTCCACTCATCGTTACCTCTAGGTCTCCAAGACAATTTCCACAGCCATGACATGCAATCCACACCCACCACTTTCCAGCTGAATTATTCTAATATTCATTTCTCTTCCCTTGCCCTCCCCACCCTAGGGAGGTTACCAACTGTTTGAACTTCAATGAAGTAGAAGATATTTGAAAATTTTGTAATTCAAAATGTACCTACATTCATAAGACCTGTAGTGATCTATAGAGTACATAGAAACTATTTAGAAAATTTTAGTGAAAAATACTGATTCTTCCCATAAAATACTTAATATGTTATTCCTAAATCTATACTTCATCGAACACGTTTTTTGAAGAAAATAATGCATGCTCATATTCTGTACTGTCCTGTTTCCCCAACACAGTGTAGGCTTCCTGGATTTGGTGTGGGTGTTTATCTTTTTTATTTTAAATTTTTATTTTTATTTTTTTTGCTTTTTGGAGACAGGGTCTCATTTTGTAGTTCAGGCTGGCCCTGAGCTCACTATGGTGCCCAGGCAAGCTGCCGCGAACTCAGCAATCCTCCTGTCTCTGCCTCCTGAGTGCTGGGATTACAGGCGTGAGCCACCACTTCCGGCATTGTGGTATGCGGTGTTGATTGTTGGTGGGCGTGTCTCCACGCCCAACATTATATGCGGTTACCGGGGATCGAACTCAGGTCCTTGCGCTTGCGAGGCAGGCGCCGGAACCACTGAGCTAACCCTCCGGCCCGCTATCTTTTTTATTTTATCATTCTGTATTTCACATCCATTCCCTGTGTTGGGAATTTGCACAGAAATCACACACCTGTTTTCCTTCTTTCCTTCTTCTCTGTCTTTCTTCCCTCCATCTCTGGATCTCCCTCCCTTTTCAGAAAGTTCTATTTCCCTACTACTTATTAACTACCTTTGATTTTGCTTATTCTACATAATTTGAGCTTCTATAGAGATCCATTCAATATTTAATGTATACAGGCATACAAACAGAGGTTTATTTATATTTTTATACTAAGCAAGTATGGAGATTTAAAATGTTTGTCAGTAACATTTGGTTTTAGATTATAGTCTCTCAAACACATAGTCTGATTTTATTTTTTAATATTGAAGTCAAGAAAAATGTGGCACTAGAAACTAGTGTATCACAAGAATGTAGTGAACCTTCAGTCTATTAACCTCCAGCTAATTTCCATATAAATTTATACCTCTATGTTACTATAATAAACTTTATTTTGTTCCTCAAACAAAACAGAAACACTTTTCATGTTTAAGACTTATTTTTGGTTTTTTGCTTCTGTATAGTAACTACATTTACAATCTTATTTACATTGATGTCTTATAATTAATGCCTTGTTGTTAATCGTAATTTATACTCCGTTTAAAAATATTGATGCATTACTCAATTACATGATCATTTAAAGAAATAGACTTCCTGTGGCCTCTACATTGGAAACCACCCACAAAATGAAGAGATGACCTACATAACAGAAAAAAAAAATTCCTGCTACTTCTTGACACAGTTCTAACATCTAGAATATATAAAGAGCTCAATTTAGATGCTCCCAAATTTAAAGACCAATTTAAAAATGTGCAGCTGGAATGAATACACACACATCTCGCATGAAGAAATACAACTGGTCCACAAATATATGAAAAAATGTTCATCACTATTAGAGCAAATAAAACAATAGGAAGATTCCCTCTCACCCCAAAGGCAATGGCTACTACCAAGAAATCAACCAATTAATGATTCTGGCGAGGTTGTGGATAGAAAGGAGCCCTTTGTTGTTGTTGGTGGGACTGAAGAATGATAGAAATATTATGGAAATCAGTATGGAGATCACTGTAAAAAGAAATTCCATTTGATCCAGCTATTCCCCTTTTGGGTATCATCCCAACAGAGTTAAAAATATCATGTGATAATAATGTATGTGCACCTATGTTTATAGCAGCACAGTTTGTAAGAGCTAAATCTTGGAAATAGCCTATATACCTATCAATAGATAACCTGTTGTTTACACACAGTGGAGAACTACCCTGCCATATAGAAGGATTAATGAGGTATTTGTAGGAAAGTGGATGCACCTTGACAGCTGTGTTCAATGAAGTAAACCAGACACACAACTCGAACATCACATGGCTTCCCACATGACAAAGCTAATATGTAAATAAACTACAAAATAAAAGAAATGAGAAAGAGAGAGTGAGAGAAGGGGCAAAAGAGAGAGGGTAGGGTAGGGTAGGGGAGAGAGAGAAAGGGAGAGAGAGAGAAAGGAAGAGAGGGGGAGAAAGAGAGATTACTATATTCTAAATAAGTCTTTGCTGTGGGTCTCTCGTTTCACTCCAATAAGGAGTGAGAACTCACCTTACAAGATTTCTATTTTGTGCATATGTTAGGTTCTTTATTGTTGCTGTGGAGTGATCTATTTTTAATTCACTAACTAAATAAATCTCCTTAACAGGATTATCTATGTAGATACAGAATAGCTCAGCGTTGGCTGGATTTAGTGGGGAGGAGTGGAGAGAGGACAGCTGGTGGGGAGAGTAGTTTGCTTTGGGATAATGAAATGATCTACATTTGACTGTGGTCACGGTTGTACAACTCTGTCAATAGGTTAAAATCTACTGAGTCAGATGCTTTAAATTTGTGAATTGTATAGTTTGCAAATTTTTGTTCAATGAAGTTATTACCTTTAAAAATAATCCTTCTCCTAAGTCTCTGAATGCTTCTTCAGAATGGACAAAAATAGTCTCATAAAATCAACATTAGATCATTAAATGGTATTATATCGTTTGTGGGTTATGACCTTAGAACCGCAGAACTATTCCCTCGAGGCTGAGAGCTCATGCCTTAGCGGCTGGACATTTCCTCGCACACAACGCTTCCTACCAGTTCAGGGGAAGGAAGCTGGTTCCGAAGATAAAAGCTGAACACGCTGCTTCATTGTTAAGGATGATTTAGTGTCTGGTAACTTAATATTCCTCCCACAGCCCCCGACTGAGTGATAGCATAGACCTTTTGATTAAAATGTGTACAGATAAGGTATCTTGGAAGGTGGTTTGCATGGACGGCTGAAGCAGTCAGAGTCCGTAAATCTCGGCCCTGCTCCAAGAGTGCGCCGCGACTAATTGGATAAATCACGGTGTTTTACAAAGCAATTTTAGACTCTCAAGATTTACATTGCGTCAGAGATGATTTCTTATTTAAGTTTCCCATTGTAAGACAAATGCTTATAAACAAACACGAAGACCTGAAATAAGGCCGATAATGCATCTGGCAGAACGAGGAGAGGTGCTTAAAGAAAAGAAATTAAATCTCACTTGAAAACGCTCCCAAATTTGCAGTTTGGCTTATATATCACGTTATTTCCAAACGGTAGATTTTGTGCTGTGCTGATGACTTGTTTGCTTTTTCCTTCTCTTCTTCCAGGTTGTGCCTCGATCATTGTGGAATGAACTAATGATAAACACATTTTAGAGAGTATATCATCGGTATTAAAATGCATTGTCGACAAGCAATTTAAAATATATGACCACCAAATTAATCCAGTAGCAAGCATTGATGGCGCATAAATGCCAGGTCATTTTGGGATAAGACATAAATGATGTTTCTCGTGTTTGCCATAAGGATGATGATTTTATTTCAGAATGTCTCCCTGTCTGCACTTCTGGGGTCGGGATCTCAGTGCTGCCCCTTCCTGTGTGACCGGGTGTGCTGCTCTGATATGTGTCAGTTGCTTTTTGAAAAGTAAAAAAACAGGAAAAGCAAAAAGACCTCCATCAGTGACTTAATATATATTAAAGGCATCATGAGAAATGAACTTCATTTCTTTAAAAGTAAACTGTGTGAGTCACACGACTTCAGTTAATGCTGTAAAGGCCCTTCATTAACACTGCAAATTTTTCCACGGTCCCCTCTTTGTATAAAACCGAGCCCTGCAGGTTCGTCTGTTTGAGCTGAGCACCTTCCTCCACTACCCAGCATTCACCTCTGTTAGGGATCAGACGTGCGGATCCTTTACCTAGCGAGAATATTTACACATTATTTACCCTGGTTTTCGTTCATGTCCCCTTCAGGGTTTTTAGACTTCCCTAGTGAGGCAGGAGGAGGAACCGGGACTCACAAGTTGGCGTCACACTGAGAGGTTAGATTCCTAAGCGAGGGCCTGGGCCGTGCGTGTGTGCACCGGCCCCTCAGCCATCCATGCAGTGAACATGGACTTGTTCACTTCTATGTATCAAATCTGACTACATTTGGGGAACAACATGGTAAAGAAGACAGAGGAGACTCTTACCTTCAAAACCCTTTTATGAGGCGGGTAGAAGAAACTCCCCACGTGGTATTTGGGACATGCCTCCTTACGGCTTAGGCCTAAAGTGTCCCCGGAGTACTCTGTGTTCCCGAGAGGTGATTAGACCGCGGTCCGGGGAGGCGAGGCCCGGCGCGGGGAGGGCTCCTGAGCTCGTGGCCGGGAGGGGCGGGTTCTGTCGCCAGCTTCTTGCCCCTGTCCCTTGGCACCCACGGGTTACGCGGCCTTCGCCTGGGCCGAGTCTGTCCCTGAATCCGCCGACCGTGAGCTGAGCCCCCCGACTCTGTGGAGCAAAACAAACCTCTTTGCCTAGACAGAGTTGAAGGAAAATAACTTTCTCTTCTAGCAGTCCAGTCTACTCACTTTTTTATGCCAGGAGCAGCTTATTAATTCGCTTTGTTCATGAGAAATACAAATGGCTAATCTCTTCGGCAGCTGGGCTCCGGACAGTGATAGAAAGATGCCCAAGAGCACGCCGGAGTGCCAGCCGGGACGGTCCCAACTGCCATCCTCCCTGATGCGCCCCAAAGGGGCTACGTGAGAACTCGGGGCGCTTCGGAAATAACTGTCCTCTGAAGACTCCCTGGGAAATACGGTGCTCAGGTGTGCAGTTCCCGGGGGATAAGAAGAAAAGGCAAGATGAATGCAAGGGGGACAAAGGAGGAGCAGAAAGAGCCGGAGAAAAAGGGAAGAAAGAGAAGGAAGAGGAAGAACAGAAGGAGGAAAGAGCAGGAGAAAAGGGAGAAGACAGTAGACGAAGTGTGGAGGAGGAGGAAGCGGAACAGGAAGCGGGTGAGGCATGAGAAGGGGAAGAGAGGCCTGGCCGGTCACCCGCAGCGCCCCCTGCCGGTCCGCTCGCGCCTGGAATCCAGGTTCGCCAGTTTCGCTCTAAGGGCTTTCTTCATAGTCATCCCTGTGCTAATCTCGCACGGCTTTGTCTCTTATTTACTTCACTTTGTTCACTAAATTCCAGTGAAATTCCCATTATATCGTGGTGTCAGGCCATTTGGATTTGGAACGGCTCAGGCCTTACTTCGTCCCGTGCTCTCGCCTTCCCGGGGGTGTCAGGCTCCTTGAACTTCCGTGCAGAAGGGAAGGACAATGTGTAGGTCCCGTGCGCGCTTGAGGCCGCGCTGTGAGCACGAAGCACCCTGGGCGCTCTGTGGAGGGAATTCTCCCCCGGGGAGACGTCGGCCTCAGTCCGTTTCATGCCTTGTGCAGACCCTCACATGACATGATCAGAGACTCTTCCCGAGATAAGAGTGCAAATCTTCTCTATTAACTATATTTGAGATATTGGCTAGCTGCAGTTCCGAGACCTTAAAAAATAAAGGCGTTAAAAAAAACTACAATGATCTTTGTAGCAGTTGATAATACTATTATACATTTCCTCCGACACTTAGTCCAGATACGCATCATCTCTGCTCAGTGTTGCTGCTCTGGTGACATCACCCTGAGGAAGGTAACAGGGCTGAGTGCGTATGTCACCTTGGCGGGCACTGGTCGGTCCAGTTGTGTATTTTTCTTATCACCAATCATCCACCATGATTTAACAAGTCTTCAGTAATAATCTTGGTCAACCTCTGAGCTATCATAGCTTCTCCTCTCTTTGCCTGTTGAGTTCCTCACCATGAAGACCACACGGCAATCATGTGGAAGACTTTCTGAGGCTCAGGGTCTACATGGTTGGGATTCTCGGTGGAGCTATGTAAAAGCAGGAAAAAGAACACATATCTAGCAGATCCTGAGGACGGGATGACTAGTTACACACCTGGGGCGCATGGACTAGAAGCTGGCCGTTCCCACTTACCATTCTTCCATTCTTAGAGTCAGATATCACTGCAAGAGATCTACCATTGGCAGATATGGGTGATTTTATCATCCCATGTTCTACACCTGGAACATAATACAAAATCCTTGCTGCTCTGGGCCTGGCCTAGGTTGACTCATTAAGAAAGGCCTTAGAGGCCCATGCCCAGTCCTGTGAGGCTTTTACACAAGGTTCCACACTGCAAAAGCAGGCTCTTCCCTGAGCAGACATTCTGTGAGACAGTAGCCATCTTAGGTTTCACCTGTGGGCGGTAAATCCCTAATACCACCCTTACACTTAATGGACGCTTAGGATTCAGAAATGTGGTACATTTAGTTATGGCTCATCATAGTGGACAGTTAAGGAATAAAATGAGCAAAAGTGGAAAGAAAAATGCAGACGCCAGGTATGAGTTTCTACAGGTCCCTTCCCTAGTGAAGTCCCATGGGATGCAATTAATTCTCCCAGAAACAATGTGTAGCAACACAAAGTGTGACTGATGTAGGAGCCAAGCCATGCTGTTTATGGTTTTCACAGAAGGTGGGTTGACCACATGTAGACATGGGGTCTCAGCTCCTCATCCCAGAGTGAAATAGGTACACGCCACAAGTTCAGTCACTGGGATGGATATACGTGGCCCCTTAGTGTCGAGTGGCCCATGCCTTCTGCATACAAATGAACTTGTGTTGGAGTTTTCCAAAGGCCCACAGGCTATGTCCTGAGGTCTCAGAGGGTCAGTCTGGCTCTCAGACTTATCCTTCAACTGCACAAGGTTTGGACAACAACATTTAACTCCCTCTTTATTGTCTCCTGAGGTTTTGAGGGACAAATGCTTATGGAAACAGAGCAGTTGGAGGCACAGGGGCCAGAGACTACATGGAACATTCTTGGGACAAGATGACCACAGAACTGAGTGGGGGAAAGAAGCCCAGAGCTTTTACTCCTATGACCACAGAGGAGAGAGGAAGTAGGATAGTCCAAGGCAGAGAATTGGAGACACAGAGAGAAAGGGAAAGGTGGGGAGTCGCCAGATATGCAACAGGGCTCCGCACCTCTTTTTCAACTCAGGGATCGATGCCATCTCTGACTGTCCTGCGGAAACAGTAGTGCAGGGACAGGAACAGAATTCCAAACTCCTTTTTGTTTTCCTCTGATCTCAGGGAAACACACATCAAGGCTGTGGTCACTAGCTTCATAAATCCTCTGACAGCCAGATTGGAAAGCCACCAAGCAGGAAGCAATTAGAAGTTGTGTCATTAGCATATTGGAAAGTATCAGAATAGGATATTCCAGCCTCATGGCACATTAATAATTAAAAATCATCACTCTCTGATGTCCTATCTTCACTTGAGAGTGAACATGCAACCATTTCAAAAGCAGAAATAAAGACACATTTCATAGACTGGCTTGAATGAAGCCTGTTGGGAGACACTCAAGGTAACAGAAAGAGGATTCAGAGGAGCTTCCAGCCAATAATGAACAGAACATGTGATATATTATGGGAGCAAACTGGGCCAAATGAAAATTGAATCGTGCTACAGATCCAACAGTTAGCAGCAACAACCTGCTAAACCAACAGAAGGTCCTTTATGTCTCTGTCTCCAAGAAAGACAAATTATTCCAGAGAGCTAAAAATTCTGTGGACTTTAGAAGTCTTTGCCAAGTGACCTCCTAGGTAACTCAACATATCACGGGTATAAAGCATTCATTGCAGCTGCCCAGCTGCTACCATGGACAAGCTCTCAGACCGGAAACTGTTCGTGGTTTGTGTATTCTTCACGTGGCACAGTGAACACTCGGCCTCAGGAAGTCTCCTTCCCCACGTGGCTACCCACCCGTTCTTTTAACTCTGAAACACACATGGGCAGACACCCACACGTGTGTGTGCCAGGAACTTCTGGAAGAGGTCACCTAGAATTCCTGCGCATTGATAAATAGTGTATTAGATACTTCCTTCAATTTTAGCTGTAGTTCCCACTGTATGCTGTTACTATTTTCATTCTGTATGCTATCTTTTTAAAAATAAATTAGTTTTCTTGTCCTGTGTTCAAAGCATTTCATTATTCATTTTGAACAGAGGCAAGTTTAAATGTGGATCTGATGTGCACATGGCTTCCTACCTCTGTGGGCTGTGATCTTGACTTCCTGTCTTGGCTCTTCCTATGAGGAATACTTTGATTTCTGGGGGAGTGATTTTCAATGATTTCACGAGTTCTTGGGCTCAGAAGACCCAAGTACACCTTCTAATGACACATACAGTCAACTTTGAGGCAAGTGCACCCGATCTTGCCATTGCTCAGTCTGGGCTCTGAGCTTCCTACTCACTGTGTTCAATCCACTCATGGTGCTGTCCTTATGAGTGGGCTTTGTACAGCTTAGGATGAATGTCCTTTCTTTAAAATGAACTCTAGGCTTCACTTAAAGTTAAAGAGCTGGCAACCAACATGAGCATCCTTTACTCACTTATTATTTAGATGGTACTAGGGACTGGAACTGGGGCCTTAACCCTGTCCCTTTTATTTTTTAATTTTGAGATAGAGTCTAGCTAAGATGCCCAGAATGGGATAAAACTTGTGATCCTCCTGCCTCAGCTTCCAAGAATGCTGGGATTACAGGTATTCACCACCACACGTAGGTGTTTCCCTTGCTCATCATCCAAGACCGCGTTCCTCAACTGCTGCAGCTTTTGTTTACTTTAGTATTCTTGCCCAGTAACCAATTTGTACTGTGGTTATTTGCTTTCTAATTCCTAAAGTAGGGTGAGGCTATGTTCCCCTCACTTCACAAGTGCTGTAGTTTGCACCAGCCTCTCCCCAAGGACTGGTGTGTTCAAAGCTTGGTCCCTGCTTTTGGGTACTTTTGGGAGGTACTGGGAGCGTGGAGGGATGGGGTCAGGTGGAGGAAGTTAGGTCTCTGATGTCATGCACTTTAAAAGATACATGAACTCCAGCTCTCTCTCCCTCTCTCTCTTCTCTTTCTTTTTCACCTTGGCTACCATAGGAGTCATGCTCACTGCACCAAGTAGCTCCTCTATATGTACCATGAGGCCACAGGTCCAAATCAGCAGTGTCAAGTGATCATAGAAAAAAATCTCTGAAACTATAAGCTGAAACGAACCTTTCTTCTTTATAAGTTTACTATCTCAGGCATTTTGTCACAGTTGCTGTCAAGTTGTGCTGACTGACACAACAAAAAATTCTTTAGTGTTTCTGACTGTAGAACATCACAAACAATAAGTTTGCAGTGGTTTGGTCCATACCTTGATTCACAGAGCTTACAATTCTTGAACACGGGATTCAGAATGCTCGGAGACATTCTACAGAATTTTCAAAAGGGAAAATCAAAGTTATGCCTAATAAATTAACATGTATGCAACACACACTCCCATAATAATTTTAAAGTCAGCATTTTCACTATAAATTTCAATGAAGGTTAATGTAGGGGTCAGTATCACCAGTTTTCAGATGAAGAAATTGAGATATGAAGAGGCACATGAATAATAATATGACCTTTAAGATGCAATTCTAAGTTAGCTTTGCTCACGTCAGCATCTGGATGCTTAACGTCGTCAAGGAATATTTGGGGAAATTACAGTCAGCTGATATTTTCTATTGTGTCAGCAATTTTCCAGAGTATTGTATTATGCTATTAACTCATATTGTATTCACCCTTGCTACATTATAAACATATGGTTATTAGATTTAGAATATTATTAGCATAAATGCAATCTCAAGTAACATGGAAATGAACACGAGAAACTTCAGAATCAGCCAGGGAATACTCTGTTTGCTTGGGCTCAACTGAAACCATGCTTATTAGCATAAAGGAAGAAAGGAGTGCTCAGAGCTGCAGAAATCATAAGACCACCATGTTGTTTTTAGGGCAACAGCACTAAGCGGAGGGAACCTCGGAGGGGGATGGGCATGAGACGTGCCCTTTAGAGCGGCGCATGTAAGCTCCTGGACCTCAGCCTGTGACATTTTGGCTCAGCCATTCACACAATTATTTTTTTAAAGAATGACTTGGGTCCTCTTTTATGGCCTTACAAAGACTGATTGTTGAAACGCAAGAATTCAGAAAGGATATTTTATCTTCTAGACCATCGCTCAAAATCATTCCAGCACCCACTGACCTTGTCCAGCATTTTGCAGACTTTTAAGAAATGAAATTCTATTTTATGGCACTGTTATAAACCCGATTCTCTCTTCCCACTATGAAAACAGTTCAGTGGAATCCTAAGTGGATAAACTTTGAAACCAAGAGCAGTTTGACTTATGGTCCCAACAAAAGATTATTTTTAGAAAATAAATATGCCTATCCCAGTATCATTTTTACTTGACAAGAGGGAATCTAAGTGGAGACATCTGAAGGTAAGAGCGGATGTCTTGGAATTATTGAAGAGTCAAGCTCGGGTGAGTTAGTCTCAGAGGTACTCACAGCACTATCTGATGTCAGTAAGTAACATGAAGAATAAGGAAAATAACTTTCAGATCGTTCAGAAAACATGGTATCTAAGTGAAGAAATGTTTGACAATTTACAAACAAGGGCACTGAGAATTAATGAAATTAAAAACTGTGATGAACTATGGAGACTTTGAAAATCATTTCTCCCAAAGAAGTAGCTCTTGCATATATATTATCAAGTCATTATGCAAATGAGGACGAAGACCGTCCTGGTGGTGGGGAACCGCTCTCCTCTGTGCGCTCAGCCTGAGCGCTCTTAAGCATCAGCGGGCAAAGAAGACACGATTTCGCATACAAAACTTCTCAGCATGGGAAAAACTTCTTCTTAATATTGATCAAGGGGCCAAAGAGGGTACAACGCTACATACACACCTTTCCTGAGTGTTATTTTCAAATCATTTTGTAATTTGTAAAATACATCTTGTTTCCTGTCCTTTGTAGTGTTTTTTTTTTTGTTTTTTGTTTTTTTTTTTAACCAGGAACAGGGTAAGTAGCAGGAGCTTTTATGTGCCGAGTGGCTGCTGTGCAGTCTGCTCTGTGCAGGAGTTTTTGGATGCGTCTGTAACCTCGAGTTCTACCTCCACTCATCACTTTGGGAGAGAAGTGGTTCCCGGGGAGAGGGAAGCCTCGCTTGGTCTGAATGTCCTGGCGGGCAGCTCTGAGATTTTGAAGATAAAATTTCGATGCTGAGCTAGATGTGGTGGTGGAGGTGGTGGTATCCGTAGCTAGCTACTCAGTCAGCTGAGGTTGCTGAGGTTCTGTGTCAACATGTAACCCTGACAAAGAAGAGGAAGAAGGCAGAAGGGGACCGCAGACAGTGCTCAGCGGGTGAGTTCTGCCCGGAGTGTCTGAGGCCTGGGCTTTGGTTCCAGAACGAAAAATAAGATCGACTCATCACCTGTCTCTTCAGTGGCTGATCCGATGAGTTGAGTTAGATGAACATTTGCACTACAGAAATGATGAAGGTCGTATTTCCCTTCTTTTCGCGTTCATTGCTTACCATGTCAGCAGACGTATGAACACAACTTTGCTTCGTCTTTGTCAGTGCGTTTGCCGCACATAATGGTGACATTTTGGGGAATCTGTGCATAGACACACTGTATCTTGATCATTTCAAAGTGGTTATGTTCAATCACGGTGCATAAAATGTTTTATTTTTACCCACAGGGAGACAGGTCAACTTATAGGACTTTGAGCTTTTGCCTCTGAAATAGTTGTACTCAGTTTTTCAGAGAAGTTGTCCCACTGGGCCACATCCTGGTGCTGTCTACTCAGTAAAGCAAAAATAATGGAAAGATCTGCACAGACACCGGCACGTGGAGAAAGATCACCTCGTGGGCACACGCATACATATCAAACTGTAAACTCTACTGCAGGGAAAACTAACGCTCTCTGATTTTCTTCTCCTTGTAATGCTAGTTGCATAAACAGCCCGGTGGCCTCTGCAGAGCCGTCTTGCGCTGCTTTGATCTCAGCACATAGGCCCGTGCAGTCGGAAGTCTGCTGCCAGCCGACTCAAGCGGCGTCATCCATCCCTTGGCTGTAAGTGCAGGCTGGAGAGCCCGGTTCCAGCCATTGAGAGCTGTCTTGCTCTGCTCGCCCAAAGCCTGCCCTGACCCCCGGGCAGGGACTCTGGAACGCCGGGGTTCACGCAGACCCCAGGCCTGTGCTGTTCTCCCCAAGTCTTGGGAAGATGCTCCCGGGGCACCAGGCACAGCCGAGGGGCACAGAGAAGGGAGCCTCCCACTCATGTCCTCTGCCAGCCTCCTTGGCCAGCGGCATCCCCCATCCTGCCATGTCCCTGGTCAGCCCTTTCCTCACCTCCCGCATCCCTGCAACTCGCTACAGTGTGAAAGAAAATAAGATATTTGACTGGCTGTGCCTTGCGTGTGTCCTGTGGGTACCGGACGTGGGGGCTGCCCTGTGTGCTTGCTCAGGAGTCCCACAGAGACCTTCTTCCTGAGATGCAGGTGTCACTGCACCTTTACAGGTGAGGAAACTGGGGTCCGGGGAGTGAAGACACCCCCAACAGGACAGACGGGTCACTTGATCAAAGGTGAGGAGGAAACCGCCCGAGTCATGGCCTTGTGGTTATGAGGCAGGACCTGACCCTCTACCACGTGGCTGCTGTACACCGGAAGCTCCCTCCTCGCCACGTCACTGACAGCCTTGTCACTTCAGGTTTCCAAGTATCAGTTTCCTTGCCTCATGAAACCTCGCCTAGCTCTTCCAGGCCCTGCCTGTGTGTAGAAAAACATGACATTTTCTTCTAATTTTGCAATGAAATCGGGAAGCGGTGTCACACATGACAGACATCATGCTATGGAGAACAGAGTATGTCAATGATGATTCGCAGCCCTGCGGCACAGTGTGATTGGACCACACAGACAGTGGAGGGACGAGGAGTAAGAATTCATCCCTTGGCGGGGCTGGAGATTTAGCTCAGTGGTTCCGGCGCCTGCCTCGCAAGCATAAGGTCCTGAGTTCGATCCCCGGTAACCACATACAATGCTGGGCATGGAGACTTACGCCCACCAGCCATCAATACCACATACCACAGTGCCGGGCGTGGTGGCTCATGCCTGTCATCCCAGCACTCGGGAGGCAGAGACAGGAGGATTGCTGAGTTCGAGGCTTGCCTGGGCTCCATAGTGAGCTCAGGGCCAGCCTGAACTACAAAGTGAGACCCTGTCTCAAAAAAAAAAAAAAAAATTCATCCCTTGGAATTAGAAAAGGAGATTGAATGTGTTTCTGGAAGGAAAGAAGGTCAGGGTTCGGGTGGGAGAGGCGGAAACTAACTGCTCCTTTGGGGGCTAACAGGAAGCACACGGCTGGGGGACAGTGGGCGTGGTTATGGCCCCGGATGCCGGGGATCCCAGGCAGAGAGCTGAAGTTCAAGCCCAGGCCTCGCAACCTAGTGAGACCCCAGCTCAGAAAAAATAGGGATGAAAATACATTTTCAAAAAAGGGTGGGGGCGTAGCTTAGTGGAAGCTTGAGTTAAAGTAGAAAAAAGAAAAAGAGGAAGAGGAGGAGGAAGAAAAAGAAAACAAAAAGAGGAGGAAGAAAAGGAAGAAGAGGAAGAAGGTTTTGTAAAAAACAGTTTATAATCTACAATAAGAGTCTATTTTTCATCTCAGTAACCCCCCAAATATAGTAAAGTACAAGAATCAAAATATTTCCATGGTTTAAAAAGCATTTTCTTCTTCTTTTACCATCTATCAGCACAGGTTAACATACATGGTAATAATTTTTAAGAGAAAGTGAGGAAGGAAATTAAGAAATATGCTACAGTGTTTGTAAAACTAGAGCATTCAAAACACAGACTTTTCCCTAATTAATTTATTTTGCGTGGTTGTGCTATACATCTTAGGTGGGAGTGAAAGAGATAAAAGCTACATTCCCAGCTGCTGCTGCCGTTGTAACTCTTCCCACCAGATGTGTGATTAGGTAATTTATGAAATAAGGAGAGGGGGAGTTGTAGTTTATTTAAACCATGAATTGCAGAAGAATTTTCTTGAGAAGTTGAAGAAACCAAAAGAAACACAGTTTTCCTGCAGAGATATGTCTACACCAGGATCATGCTGTAGGTGTTATGTGTGTTTTTAATGCCTGTATTTTAAAACGATTCTCTTAGTGGCATTAAATCACACATTCAGGAGATTCTGTTCTAATTCTGAAAACTCACCCACAACACCCAGTAGGGGTGGACAAACCCTGAGGATCCATTTGTAAAGAAGCTGGATTTAAGTACTATCCTGTGAACCGCAGGACCGCAGAGAGACACGTCTCCAATGTGGATTCTGTTAATTTAGATTCCTACTCGAGTTTCGATTTAAAAGTTTGTTCCCACTAGAGTGTGTCCTAGTGCATGAACGTAATCAGTGCTACGGCACAAAGACTGGCCCCCCTGAGGGGCCGCCTTTCCTGGAAGTGACGGCACCTGGATGGTTACCTGCGAAAGTGGGATTTCAACAGGTGAGGTCAGGGCCACTTCGGTGGCACCTGCTGGGAGTCGGCCTGTGTGACTTCATCGGCGGCTAACTTTCCTCCACCTCCTTCTCCCTGTCTTCAGCCTCCTTCGTGGACACCACTCGGCTGACATCCCCGGACAGCACTGTGCTCTCCTAAGTCACCAACAGCCGTCTGTATGCGGACGGTTCCCAAGTTCCTGAGCCACCGTGTGTCTTCCAGTCCTGCTGCAAGAACCAGCCATGACTCCTTTCCCAATATTCTCGTGTTTGTAATGGGTCAGGAAGGAGACAGACAAGAGGGGTTTCATCCCAGCACAAATTTCATTTTTTTTCCCACTCACTCCTAACCTTGGTATTTCATTTATGTTTGGAAAATATGCTGTATTTTGATACATACTTCCTGTTTACTCACCCTAGAGTACTTTTCTTACACATTTAAATTGTTGATTTGGATTCATTCTATAAATCTCAGCACACTCTGGGCCTTCTTTTAAAATACTTAATAAGTCATCTATTGCAGTTCCCAGTACATGGATGTGTCTCTTCCCGGCCTGTACACACTGTATGGGACTGTGGGGAATCTTGCATTTTTGATACCAGATGACTACTTGATATGAGCGAGTACATTGTATGGACATTAATATTCCAATGATAATAATACCTTTTGAAGAAGAAAATATTACTAAGTATTACTTGAACAAGTAAATTATATTACAGAGCATAGAATGAGAAAGGTGACAATGAGGTTAGCTACCAGGGATGTATTCTTCTATGGGAAGGCAGTTTCTTCTGAATATTTATGTGCACCCCGGGGAAATGTTAATTATCTGCACAAGATGGTTGAGGCATAGAAAATCATATTTTTTTTTTTTTGAGACAGGGTCTCGCTTTGTAGTTCAGGCTGGCCCTGAGCTCACTAGGTAGCCCAGGCAAGCCTTGAACTCAGCAATCCTCCTGCCTCTGCCTCCCGAGTGCTGGGATGACAGGCGTGAGTCTCCACGCCCAGCAGTATGTGGTTACCGGGGATCGAACTCAGGACCTTGTGCTTGCGAGGCAAGTGCCAGAACCACTGAGCTAAATCTCCAGCCCTAGAAAATCATATTTTAACTTTACATTAAAGTAACCCAATGCTTACTCTTCAGAGTGACTTCTCTAGGCGCTGATCGGGTATGACTATGTCACCCTCACGTGTCAACTTTAGTGGATTCAGAGATGCCTGAGTTTCGGGAAGCTCAGTTTAAGGTGTGTCCTGGTGGGTCAGAGAGTGTGACCTCTAGGTCTGTGTCTGGCCCCTCACTGCTTTTTTTTTTTTTTTTTTGCTTTTTGGAGACAGGGTCTTGCTTTGTAGTTCAGGCTGGCCCTGAGCTCACTATGGTGCCCAGGCAAGCCGCCGCGAACTCAGCAATCCTCCTGTCTCTGCCTCCCGAATGCTGGGATGACAGGCGTGAGCCACCACGCCCAGCATTATATGTGGTAACCGGGGATCGAACTCAGGTCCTTACGCTTGCGAGGCAGGCGCCGGAACCACTGAGCTAACCCTCCGGCCCACCTCACTGCTTCTTTTTGGTGTTGTTCGCTGCTCTGCTTCCTGGAGACCACGAGCCGGTTGGCCAGGACACCTTGCAAG
>PVIC010017128.1:0-33090 GCA_004025085.1 Thryonomys swinderianus
TGTCATTCTTTATGGCAGAGTAATACTCCATTTTGTAAAAAAACCACATCTTCTTTATCCACTCTCCAGTTGATGGACATTTGGGTTGTTTCCAAGATTGAGCTATCACGAACTGAGCTGCTATGAACAAGGGTGTACATCTGTCTTTCCAATGTGAGTTTTTAAATTCTTTTGGGTATATTCCTAGCAGGGGGATAGCTGGGTCAAATGGAACCCCTAGTCCTAATTTTCTGAGAAATCTCCACACAGATCTCCACAATGGTTGCACAAGTCTGCAATCCCACCAACAGTGGAGAAGGGTTCCGTTCTCCCCACAGCCATGCCAGCATTTATCATTGGTTGATTTTGTGATCGCGGCCATTCTTTGTGGAGTGAGATGAAATCTCAGTGTTGTTTTCATTTGCATCTCTCGAATGACCAGTGATGTTGAACATTTCTTCATATGCTTCTTGGCTGCTTTGACTTCAAGCAGTCTGGTTTTATATCAACTATTTGCAGGGTTGTTTGGAAAGCCCAGAACCCATGGGCCTCAGGTGCCATGAAAAATTGCAGCATGCTTTGCTCAAAAGGCCTCTGTGGGGCCTGAAGGAAGCTGAATTCAGTTGCATCATTTCCTCCTGGTTTGGGGGTGATCCTGGGTCAGGGCCAAGGTACCCTCTGAGTATGATCTGGAAACAGTTCCCAGGTCCTTTTGTCCACAGGCTTGCTGGTCTTCAGAGATGTCAGCCTGAACCGGGACATGGCAAGGAGGCATGGAGAGAAGGCCCAGGATAGAATCAACAGGAACTGGTGCATGATAAGAAATGCGGGAAGCCAGGGAGCAGAAGCTGGGTGCCAGGGTCTGACCTGAGTGAGGACAGTGGAAGCTGTAGCCACTGAAGTCTGCAGGGATCTTGCTCTTTAGGAGAGAACAGGGAGGTGTTCAAGGTGCTGAGGGTGGATGTATATACTGATAGCTGTTATCTCTATTGAGAGTTTTTCCTTCTTTTTTAAACATTTCCATTTCCTTGAGCAGAGAATGAATGGGCAGCCCTTAAAAAGAAAAGTTCAGTATTTTCTATCAGTTTTGAGTAGAGCATTTTCTATGACAAAAATTGATTAGAGTATGTAGGTCCCATGGAGTATGGTGCATTTGTCACAGTTTTTCATTTTTATTAGTACGTTTGCAGTACATAATGATTACCCTCCTTGTGGGGAGCTGGAGTCTATAAATACACATTTTATTCTTTATTTTATCCCCCTCCTTCCCTGCCCACCCTCCTCCCTCTGTCTCTTGAGTCCCTTTCCATTTGAACACAATCTATTTCCCCACTTCTGTTACCTGTGTTTTATTTTGCTCTTCAAGTATATATTCAGTTTCTTATATAAGAGAAATCACGTGATATGTAAGCCAAGCTTCTGAATTTATTTCATTTAATATTATGGTCTCAAGGTGCATCCATTTTCCTACAAAGGACTGAAATTTATCCTTACTTGAAGCAGAGTCATATTCTATTATGTGTAACTATTCCATTTTCTTTACCCATTCATCTGTTGATGGACATATAGACCACTTCCAAGATCTAGCTATTATGAGTTGTGCTGCTACAAACATGGCTATGCGTGTGCCATTGTACTATGACATCTTTAATTGCATAAGAGAGGACTAGCCGGGTCAAATGGAATTTCAGTTTCAGTTGTTTGAGGAATCTCTATAGTGAGTCCACAGTGGTTGTGTTAGTTTGCATTTCCATGGACACTGTAGAGGGCTCTTTTTTCTTCACAGTCTCACCAGCACTTTTTATTGTTTGGTTTCTTGGTAATAGCCATTCTAATAATCTTTTATTGTTGGCATGAAATCTTTTCTTAAGAACATAATGTGCCTCTCTAGTAACAATTTAATTTTAAAATAAATACGATAGTTTTGAGAAACAAATGTTTTACTCCTCAAACTAATTGCTGTTGCTCAAAGTACAGCATAAACAGAACTATCTTTCAAGGAAGAAAGTTGTATGATGTGATAGTTATGTGATAGTCCTTAGCTGTATAATTGTGTGTCCATTTAAGGGAACTTTGATACTTCAAAGTGGCCAGAATGATCTTAAATAGCTTCCTGGGTAATGTGGAAGATTAACCTGAGCGCTCCCATAGACTTCCAGTGTGACCTACCTTACAAACTGACCCTGAAGGCAGTTCAGAAAGGAGCAGCCTATTTTGACCATCCACGAACAACAGCTTCTTGAGAAAAGGTTGTGTCTTCTCCTATGAGCTCGTGTGTCCCATATTCACAGCTTCATTTATTCACCAGCAAGTCATTTACTTTGGGTAAAATTGTTATTTAAACTCTATTTTAAACTTCATATTCAGAATAAGTATCCTTCTGCTTCTCTTTCTTGCTGTTTTGTAAAGACATTGGACACTCAGTCATCTCCTTGCCCTGCACTCTACAAAGAGCAAAGATAAAAAGAACCATATTTACTTTCTCAATCTCCAGAATTTACAAGTATCCTTCTGCTTCTCTTTCTTGCTGTTTTGTAAAGACAGTGGACACTCAGTCATCTCCTTGCCCTGCACTCTACAAAGAGCAAAGATAAGAAGAACCATGTTTACTTTCTCAATCTCCAGAATTTGGGTCACATAAGATCATGAATAATCCTCCTACCTGTCATGTTTCAGCCTTATTTTAGAAAGACAGCGTCACACCTCAATAGGCCAGCTGTTTCCAGTTAAAAGATCTTTCTAAAAGAGACAACCTGCAGAGTTCAGACCCAAATTTCCTTTGCACAGACCTCTCAGCTCCCAAACTTTCCAGATGTGCTGACTTATTAGAACCGGACTCTGGGCGGGTGGCCAAGCTCTGTGCTTCATTAATAGTCCCTCGAGCCACTCCTTCATTCTTCATTTAAAATTAATGTGAACCTTGTGGCCACTAGAGTTTATCAGTAGTTCTATCATGATTAACTGTGAATGAAAATGCAATTGTATTTCCCAACTAGGGGTAAGGATTTAAGGACTGGAAAAAATTTGTTTTTGTATGTATTACATAAGGAAAGTCTCTGGATTCTAGAAGCATTTTGATACTTTTTAAAGATGTTTTGCTTATTAAAAACTGCACAAGATGCAGAAAGGAAATTTTATGTTAATAAATTCAGTATCATATAAAATGTATTAAATTTTAAACATGTTGGTGCCATCTTAGAAAATGCCTTTTAATTAAAGTCATAATTTAGTTATGTTCAGCTTAATTGCAAATATCATTGACTATAATAGCGTGTGACTTTTTTCATGAGTTATGGTTGACACTGTCTTTTCTTAACATTACTACTGATACTGTATTTCAAATACTTTAAATACTTGAGTTAAATTAACTTTTGTTTTTAAGACAGTGTCTTGCTTTGTAGTTCACTGTGGTATATGGTACTGATTGCTGGTGGGCATTAGTCACCATGCCCAGTATTGTTGTATGTGGTTACTGGGGATCAAACCAGGGACCTTGCGCTTGCTAAGCAGGCGCCAGAACCACTGAGCTAAATGTCTGGCCCTAAATTAACATTTTATATATAGTGAATATCTGCATTTGTATACACACACACACAGATGCACAAGAAAAATAATTTTTTCTTCAGAGCATTGGCTTATGGAGAAATTTTTTATTGAAAATCCATAGTTAGAATTTTTAGAAGCCCCAACTTTCTTTTTAGGGTTTATATTCTTCACTCTCTTTTTTACTTCTTTTTTTTTTTTTTTTTTTTTTTGAGACAGGGTCTCACTTTTGTAGTTCAGGCTGGCTCTGAGCTCACTATGTAGCCCAGGCAAGCCTTAAACTCAGCAATCCGCCTGTCTCTGCCTCCAGAGTGCTGGGATTACAGGCGTGAACCACCACACCCGGCACTGTGGTATGTGGTATTGATTGCTGGTGGGCGTGAGTCTCCACGCCCAGCATTCTATGTGGTCACTGGGGATCGAACTCAGGACCTTGCACTTGCAAGGCAGGCACCAGAACCACCGAGCTAACCCTCCGGCCCTCTTTTTTACTTCTTGTTTTGCTTATCTATAAACCCCTCATAGTGCTCATGGAAGTCTTGTTTGCTTATTTTCTTTTCTTATTTAAAACATTTTCATATTGTTATTTTGAGCTACTTGAAGTGAAAATAATGTGTATTATTTTCTCTTGAATGTAATTATATAAATTAATTTCAGATATGAAATAAGTGCTAGAGACTTGATAAGCTATGTAGCAGTCAGAAATTGTTATCTTGGGCCGGAGGGTTAGCTCAGTGGTTCCGGTGCCTGCCTCGCAAGCGCAAGGTCCTGAGTTCGATCCCCAGTAACCACATATAATGCTGGGCGTGGAGACACGCCCACCAACAATCAACGCCGCATACCACAATGCTGGATGTGGTGGCTCACGCCTGCCATCCCAGCACTCGGGAGGCAGAGACAAGAGGATTGCTGAGTTCGCGGCGGCTTGCCTGGGCACCATAGTGAGCTCAAGGCCAGCCTGAACTACAAAGCGAGACCCTGTCTCAAAAAAAAAAAAAAAAAAAAGAGAAAAGAAATGGTTATCTTTTGGTAATTTATGGTATATTCTATTTCCTTATTTTTTTCACTTTTAAAAAAATTATATTTTCTCATGTGTTTATAGTTTAAGATCAGGGTTACCTAAGAATCTCTGAAGGTAGCATCTCATTACTTTCTATGTCAGTTTACAAAAACAGACAGAATAGATACAGAACCAGTAGCTGTGTAAGCTAAGCCTACCCGTCTGTGCTTTCTTAGAATATGGACAGGATTTTCCCAGTTTCCTGGAGACTGTTGATGAACAAGCTGACTATGACTTTGCATCAGAACAGGGCTGGTGAAAAGTTGGTTGGAGGATCCTTTGATCTGTGCTTAATGTGTGCCCTGTGTTAGATAAAAGATAGCCTGTGATCAGGGAACCAGGCCTCCTGTGTGGACTTAGTGATCGGGCCTTCCTGGGTGTTGTTGAGCTCATTTTCTACAGCCAATCCTCCCCCTCCAAAAATTGGATAAGGGTGCAAGATGATAGGCAATGATAATGTGTTGCAGGCTGACATGTGAAATTGACCTTTTCAAAAAGAGGAAGTAAGAGCTCTTATGATTGTTTTCACACTTTCACATTACTGTTGTAAACAAACATTAGCCAATCAGCATGACTATCTTCATCAGTTTGAGGTGGTTTTAAGTGGCCAGTACTTATTTCTCACAGTTCACAAGGCTGGGATGTCCAAGACCAAGGTGCCAGCAGGTTGTTGTCCTCTTTTGGGTTTGCAGACAGCTGTTTTCCTGCTGAATTTTCACATGACACAGATAGGTGGCTCTTATCTCTTCTTATGGCTCTTTTTCAATAATTATCTGTGTTATATGATTACATATAGTCCTTATGATCTTCTCTAAAAGTAATTTTCCCCCAAAGGCTCCACTTCTGAATGTCTTTATACATTAAAATATAAATATGCATTGTATAAAGATAAGTATATATGACATATTAAATACATAATATTTTGGTGGAGAAATGCACAGAACTTTAGGCGATAGCAAGAATAGAATTTTAAGTTTGTTTATTCTGGCCAGCAGGCATGCTAAAGAACGGAAGAAGATATTTTCTTTTTTCAGAAAACCTACATGAGTTTAATGTTTACTGAACATTAGTAATGTATATGTTAGAGGCTCAATGCATTATTAGCCCTATTATGTGTGAGCTAACAGGGAAATGTGTACTCAGACATATGGGTGAAAGAGAATAGATGAACATAAATACAAAGTTTCTTTTTATTCAATCATGCATATAAAAGAAAAGAATTAGGTGATTCTGGACATGCTGAAAGAATTTCCCAGCTATGGCCTGTGGTCCCAGTTTGACAACTACATTAGATTAACCAACACATAGTATATTACTAAGCCTGACCCTAGGTGAGTCTGGCTGAATCATGGAGGAGAGAAATTGGGTGCTATATTTGGTCCCTAGCCTGTTCATCACTGGCACTGTGCCCTTTCTGTACTTCTTGCCTATCTTAAACTGAGCAGCTTTGTCCTTCCAGCATGATATTTCTGCCTTAGAGATGAATTATGAAGCAATTAAACCTTTCATTATTTAAGCTGTAGGTGTCAAGTGTTGTGACCATCAATGGGAAAGCTAGTAAAATAAAATTGGTATCAGAGAAGTGGAGCCATTTGCTGTGATTGTACCTGACTATGGTTTAGAAGCCTTTGCAAATGCTTTGCAGGAAGAGTTTGGGAAGGTGTGGAGATGTGGGTTAGAGAAACCCTGGAATGCTCTATGTACAGCCTGATGGTTGATTCTAGTCAGAGTTTGGAAGACTAAAATGCAGAATGTAATGCAGACTGCAAAGGTCAGGCTCAGGAAATTTTACTCTGAAATAATGACTCCACTGGCAGTTGGACTAGAAGATGAGATAGCTCTATGGGCCCAAGCAAGACCATGAGGTTGGGGCCTTCCAGGTTTTATAGAGCTCACATCTCCCTACTGTGTGTCCTGGACATGAGACATGGAGCTATAGGTCTTAATGGTCACTGCTGGCTTCAGTCTTGCTTTGGTGTGATTTTTTTTCTGATCTCTCTATTCTTCTGTTTAGGAATGAGAATATTTACCCTGTCCCACTGTATCTTGGAGTTATTTAACTTGTTTTGATTTTTACAAAGGTTCATAGCTAAGAGTTTGCTGTAAGTCTCAGAAGAGATGTAACCTTGGACTTCTGACTTTTTTTTTTTTTTTGAGACAAGGTCTTTCTTTGTAGTTCAGGCTGGGCTTGAACTCACTATGTAGTCCAGGCTGGGTTTGAACTCACTATGTAGTCCAGGCTAGCCTTGAACTCATGGTGGTCCTCTTACTTCTGCCTACTGAGTGCTGGTATTACAGGCATGAATCACCACAACATGGCTGGAATTTTGAAAAAAGTTTGGAATTATTGGGACTTTGTGGGAGGGATTATTGTGCTTGCAGTTGTATGTAGTATTGTATTATGTTAGGTGGAATTATAAATTTGTTATTCTCTTTAATTGGAGATTAAGTATGGCTTAAGGAGATGTGTTTGGATGTGAAGGTAATAACAGTAAAAAAACACTCACTAGAATAGTGAGGGAATCCTGTTGATCACAGCCATTGGTGAGCTGAATGAGTCAGTTCCACCTTCAAGATTTTGGACTCTTGCAGAGTTCATGCATACAGGAGTTCTTTGAGTTTGATTCAGGCATTATACTCAGAACTGTTGGATTGAATTCTTATGGTCCCTTGCCATTTTACATAAATTATGCCTTTCCTGTTTACTGGATGCAATCCAATCCTCTATCTCTGCAATTTGATCCTCACATTCATCCTACTTTGCAAACTTTCATTGGAGGTTTTAATCACTTGGAACTCTTTTTGAAACTGTTTAACAGGTTCCATTGCTTTTGTTAGCTGAGAGTCTATCATGTTCCCAAACTCTTCTTTAGCATTATTAATCATATCTCTCACTATGAATAGTATTTCTGTTTTTATCTCAGACATTATTTCTGATTTCCATCTTACTAAATCTTCTTTTGTTACCATCTCAGAGAGTCCGGTGATTGAGCAGCAATTTGCTCTATTTCCCTTTTCCTTAGTTCCCCTGTACTGATGATCTTTGTATCTGGGTTTTTAAATTTTTTCTTATTTCTATTCCTTTGTTGTTGCTGGTATTATTGGTTTTATTCATTGTCTGCTGTCTAGGCATTGTTTGTTGCAAGTCTCTTTCTTCCTAATATTTGGAACCCTTAGGAGATGGTTACTTCCTGGGTTGTCCTCCTTGGATCTGTAATGGTCCATAACTATTCTCAGTTCTGGCACACCATGGCAGGTATTTCAACAGAACAATCACATTATCGTTGTTGACATAATACAGTTGGTATCATCAACAATATCAAGCATAGTACAAAGCATTGGCAACTATTATCCTGATACCTTTAACCTCATGAGTTACATCTGTGACCATATGCTAAAATTTAGAACTAACCAAAAATGTGTTTACAACATACATGTCCTTCAATATAGCATCATATCCTTTGGGAATGAAAGTTCACTAGGGAGTTGGGGAGGTAGAGAAATAGAAGAGGGCAAGATTATGTCTCTGAAAGAAACAGACACATTTCAGAGAAAGAAGTAATAGTAGCTAAGAAACATATAAAGAAATGTTCATCATCACTGGTCATTTGAGAGATGTGGCTGAAAGCAATACTGAGATTCCATCTCACTCCACAAAGAATAGCTGCTATCTCAAAATCAACCAGCAACAAATGCTGGTGAGGTTGTGAGAAGAAAGGAACACTTTTCTACTGTTGGTAGGAATATATTCTGGTGCAAACCACTTTGGAGATCAGTGTGGAGATTCCTCAGAAAATTAGGATTAGAGGTCCCACTTGTCCCTGCTATTCCCCTGCTAGGGATAAACACACAAGAATTAAAAGATTTATAGCACAGTGACATATGTGCACATATGTTTACAGCAGCTCAGTTTGTAATATTCAAGTCTTGGAAACAACCCAAATGTCCATCAACTGAAAACTGGTTAAAGATGATGTGCTTTTTTAATAAAATGGATTATTACTCTGACATAAAAAATGACAAGTTTGAGTCAATGGATATACCTTCAGGACATACTTATAAGTGAAATAAATAGGTCACATGTATAAATACCATGTCTTTTCTCTGGTATGAGAAACTGAAAGTGTAAATGAATTTTAAAATGTACGTAGATATTGTGAAATAGAAAGTACTTAAGGGCAAAAAGGGGTAGTGGTAAGTAAAGAAAGAAAGAAAAAATTTAATGATCAAAAAGGAAGCAAAGCTTTTATAAAAAAAAATATATAAAAGCTTTTATATATATATATACATATATGGGTGTGGGGACTGTAGCATGGGCAGAAGAATAGGAAAAGTTGAGAATTAAGTTGTTTCATATACTGGTACAAATTCTCAGTGTTGAGTGTGATCATGATGTATATAAAAATGAACCAATAAAATCAAATAAAAAAGGAATGGAGAATTATTTTCTGTGGTGCACTTTTAATTCCTTTAAAAAATAAAATATGTCTATAGATTGTCCATCTTCTTCTTACAATATGTTAGGTAACTAAAAAAGGTATTCTGTTTTTCACATTATGAATGTAGCCATAATAAGTTCAGCATGAGTCATATTTTTGTCTGGAAGACAGTCCTAGAACTGGGATTGATAGGTCTCTCTGGTTATGGGCCCAGATGATGTATATATTTAATCTTTTTTTTTTTTTTTTTTTTTGAGACAGGGCCTCGCTTTGTAGTTCAGGCTGGCTCTAAGCTCACTATGTAGCCCAGGCAAGCCTGGAACTCAGCAATCCGCCTGTGTCTGCCTCCCAAGTGCTGGGATTACAGGCGAGAGCCACCACGCCCGGCACTGTGGTTTGTGGTATTGATGGCTGGTGGGCGTGAGTCTCCACACCCAGCATTGTATGTGGTTTCCGGGGATCAAACTCAGGACCTTGCGCTTGCAAGGCAGGCGCCGGAACCTCTGAGCTAACCCTCCAGCCCTATATTTAATCTCTTATGCTGGACAAAAGGGAGGGGATCAAAAGTCTTGAGACATGGAAGACAGAGGGAGATTGGGAGTAGAAGGAGTTACATTTGTGAAGCATGGTGCAGAGCTTTGGATTGAACATGAAATTTGGATGTCTTTCTCTAGACATAAGGCCAGTGATCAGAGGCCTTGCAGTTTCTCCTACTTTCTATTGGAGCCTTACAATTAAGTCCAGTTTGTATCTCGATAAATGAAACTAAATAAATGTTGCATCTTAATGTTGCCTGTTTCTTAATTAATGCAAAGTTTTTTTCCTCATTTAAAGTGGCAAATATGTGTTACTCAAAAAGTGCTGTGAAGTTAAACCTGACTCGTGTATTTCATAGTGTTTTTACAAACAGAAGCAGCATCTACACATCTTGCCCCCCCCATTTCACAAACACTATATGTGCACCTCTCCTTTCATTGCTCCTTTCTGTAACTCGTGTCATTGGAGGGTGTTCAGTTAACTAGTGTTCTCTCTTGAGGTGAGTTGGAAGACAGTGTGCCTTTATGTAAACAAAATACAGGATTTTGTGTAGGTTTTTGGTTTTCATTAACCATTAGTTTAGAGAGGAAATTTCTGATTTTAGCTGAAAAAAAATTTATAGTTTAAAAGTATTTCTACAAAGTTTTTTATAAGTGACACTTCTAAATGTGCAGCAGTTTTATTAGTCTTGAAAGACTGACCAAATTAAAAATTTTCCTAAGGATATAGGATTTCTATGTTAATTGCTATGCAAAACATGTTTGTGATATAACAAGTGATTGAAATAAATAAAATCCAATTAAACAAGTTAACAGCTCTAATTTTAAACTAGGTATTTAAAATGATATATGCATATTAGCTACTTTATAACTATCAGCATCTCATCAATCACGAAGTCTTTTCTAATGCATTTGAGAAACATGCTTTGCATTAATTTATTAGAAACTTGGGCACAGGAACTCTAATCAGAGATGCTATTCTGTTGTCTTAAAAGCCTATGGATGACAGGAACTAGATTTATTCTCCTGTTTGTTTCAGCAGAGTAGGGGCTTTCTTTCCATCCCTTCTTCCTGCAGAGCTATCTTCTTACCACCTGCAGATGTTTGTAAAAAGGTTTTGTACAAAATGAAATGTGGAGGCGGCAAAAACATAAAATTGGGGAAAAAAGAAAAAATTGTACTTTTTGTATAATTACAATAATCAGCATTTTCTGGAACTGTGTTCCAAATATAATTCTTAACAAAGAGACAGTTATGGCTTTAAGGAACTTGTGATTTGTTCATCAATCCATCTGCCAAACCTCATGATCCCTACTGTGTGCCTGTAGGTGTGAACAGGGCCACACTGAATGGGAACCAGCTCTCTGCTGATGCCCTAATGTGTGGCAGTTGAGGAGAGATGCTAGTAAATATCAAAGACACACTTATTGGAAAAGATATCTGCTTGTTTGTTGTGTTAGTTCCAATTATACTAAAACAAGCAAAGGACCCAAGTCAAGGAAAATGTTATATTTCTTTGTATAGAATGATAATTGATTGGAACAGAAATGGAGATGGCTTCTTACACTGGGAACCTGAAAGACATCCACAGGCAAAACTTTATGCTAAGGTTATTGCGGTTGGAAAGACAAGGTCATCTGAGTGATGGCATTGTGTTTAACAGTATTGTCATTCATAGAAATGAACTGTGAAGCTGGGCTGATTGGTTTGGGTTCTTTCTCTTTCCAGGAGTGTGGGTTTAGGCAAGTGGTTAGAAGACAAGCTGGAAATGAAAGCAGTCCAATATTTGCTCTTGTCATTAACATCCAGCCTGAGGAACTGAGACCCATTTCATGGGTCTGCCAGTAACTCCAGCCTGGTGTCTGTGGAGTCACCAAGAGCTATGAAATTCTGATGAAGGCTCTGTGGGGGTGGAAGGAAGAAGACAGTGGGCTTATTCTTTCCTTTCTGTAACTTGTGCTGCAGCCTAAGCATTTTCTTTTTTGATAATTCATGTAAAAAAATAAGAGGTAGGTGCTGGCCCTGGGATAGGGGCAGGAGGCATTCCTACTGGACAGAGAGGACCCCAGGGTCACCACATTTGAATTAATGCAGGAGTCTCCATTTCTCTCTGGACATACCTTTGTAGCAGTGTTAACTGCAGAATTTTCAAACTTTATCTGCATGTTGAAGTTTGTAACTCAAATTTCTTTTTCAGAAAGTGGATATCACAGTGCCTTTCTACCATATTAGAATGTTATGATGACTATGTTCCTTCTGTAGTGTTTCTGGCTGGAATAGAATATTAGAGGACCTGAACTGAAGAGACCTAGGGAAGGGACTAAGGGCAAAGATGGTGGTTCTGCGTTAGATAACACAGGTATTTGTGAAGCATATCTAGCTGTAAAATTGGGTCCTTTAGTATTTTAAAAATATTGTTCAGAAGTTGTGCTGCTTTCTTTGTTTTTTTTTTTTTAAATTGAATTCTTTATTGGTGTATTTTATAGACAGCTCACAATCACACTCAACATTGGGGAATTTGTACCATTATATGACATGAATTCTCACTTTTACCCATATCCCTACTCACCCCATAACTCCCCATTCCCTATATACATGTGTTTTCTTTTTCTTTTCAAATCACATTTATTCTTTCCCCTTATTACTTTTCCCTACCACATTCCCTTTGAGTGTTTCTTATTTCACAAAATCTATCATACATTCTAGAACTCATTTACATCTCCAAGTTCTCATACCAGGTAAAAAGATATGGTACTTACATATCTGTGATCTATTTATTTCATTTATTAGTGTGTCCTCAAGGTATGTCCATTTGCACATAAATGACTGAAACTTGTCATTTTTATGGCAGAGTAATACTCCTTTTATAAACACACACACACACACATCTTTCTCATCTAGTCTCCAGTTGATGGGCATCCAGCTTGTTTCCAAGATTGGGCTATCACAAACTGAGCTGCTATAAGCATGGCTGCACATATGTCTTTATGGTTTGATTCTTTTAATTCCTTTGAGTGTATTCCTAGCAGGGGAATAGTAGGGTCAAATGGGACCTCTCATCCTAGTTTTCTGAGGAATCTCTGCACAGGTCTCCACAATGGTTGCACAAGTCTACATTCCCACCAACAGTGGAGAAGGGTTCCTTTACCCTCGCTGCCTCATCAGCATTTATTGCTGGTTAATTTTGCAATAGCAGCCATTCTTTGTGAAGTGAGATGAAATCTCAGTGTTGTTTTCATCCGCATCTCTTGAATGACGAGTGATGTTGAACATTTCTTCATATGCTTCTTGGCCGCTTTTACTTCTTCCTCTGAGAATGTCTGTCATTTCAGATGCCCAGTTTTGAACTGGGTCTTTAAACTAGGGGGGACTTATTTTTAAAGTTATATATTCTTATTTTAAGTTACATATTCTAGACAGTAGCCCTTTTTTTGAGAAACAGCTAGAAACGATTTTTTCCCATGTTGTTGGTTGTCTTTTAGAAGTACCAGTGGTTGCTTTTGCTGTGCAGAAGCTTTTTAGTAGGATGAGATCCCATTTGTTGATTCTTTCTGCTAGTTCTTGTGCTATAGAGGTTTTGTTCATGAAGTCTCTGCCTAAGCCAATGTCTCCAAGAGTTCTACCTAACCTGTTTTGCAGCAGGTTTGTTTCTGTTTTAATGTTTAAGTCTCTAGTCCACTGTGATTTTAGTTTAGTACACAATAAAAGACATAGTTCTAGCTTTAGTTTTTGGCAGGTTAAAGCCCAGTTTTTCCAGTACTGTTTGTTAGAGAGGTTATCTTTCCTCCATTGAGGATGTTTGTCTCCTTTATCAAAGGTAAAATGGTTTAGGGTATATGGAGTTGTTTCTGGATCTTCTAATTGATTCCACTGTTCCTTGGGTCTATTACTTTGCCAGTACCATGCAGTTTTTTTTTTTAATTATCACGGTGGCTTTATAGTAGAGATTGAAGTTGGGGATTGTAATACTCCTGCCATGTCCTGGTTGCTTAGAATTGTTTTTTCTATTCTAGGTCTCTTGAGGTTCCAGATGAATTTTTGGATGATTTTCTCTAGATCTGTGACTTTCTTTGTTTTCGTGTAAAGACAGAGTCTTGTTATGTAGTTAGGCTGACCTGGAACTCACTGTGGCTAAGGCAATCACCATGATCTTCCTGCCTCAGCCTCCAGAGTGCTGGGATTATAGGGTGTGCACCACTCTCTGGTTTCTTGTTTTGCTTAAAACTTGTATCCCTAACTGCCCCTTAATCTCAACTACATATGGTAGCTGTCTGTTGTGGCTTAGCTGGCTTTTGCCTGGGACTGGCAGACCTAGTTTCCTCACTGTGTGTCTCTCATTCTGGCCAGAGGAGCTGCCATTATCTGGGGCATGGCAGTCTCCTGCCAGAGAGTGGGTTAAGGGAGCGAGCACAAACATTCAGGTCCCTCAACACTTCTGTGAGAATGAGCTGTGCATTGTATTTACCTCAGTCACCACCACAGCCAGGTCAGAGAGATGGAGAAAGAGGGTCTCCCTGCTGGAAGCCCAAGCAAAGGCCAAGAGAGTGTGAGTATTTGACTTCTTATTTCACAGAAACAGTCACAAACATGAATACATCCAGTGGATAATTTAGTACAGGCAGCCTTAACAATTGTTACTCTTCCAAAAGTACAACTGTATTACCATAAAATGCAAGTATGTACAAGAACCATTTATCATCCTCCTAACAATTATTTTACTATTTCATTGGATTTAATGGTGGCACTTTCTTTTCTCTATCTCAGTCATTTTAGACTAGATTGGAAAAAGGAATCTCTGGGCAACTCCCTTGTTGACTTCAATCTCATCCCCTATAGGGTGGGTGCAGAGGCGGTGCTGCTGCATGATTGGCTGGGGATCAGAAGTGGGGGAATAATACAAAGCGCAGATGGACTATGTGGTTGGCACTGGCCTGAGCATTTTTTTGTGTTAACATTTAATTTTTTCGATCCTAAGAAGTAGGTCCTATTTCTATCACCAATTTACAGATGATGAGACCGAGGCATAGGGAGATGAAAGTAGCTATCCAAGGTCACACGTAGAAAAGAAAGAATCTGAAATCTATAGTGGGGTGAATATGGTTCAGAGCTTATGTGGGCCACCATATAATAAAAATAGTGTAAAAATACTCTAATAAAAAGAGTACAAGATAAAGATTTCGTTCATCATTCTTTTCAAAATAAATATCATTACTCTATATTTTAAAGCATTTGCAGTGTTTGCCCCACTTCATCCCTGTCTTTATTTCCTGTTCCCTGAAAGGGGTGATGAAGAGAAGCCACCAGACAGCCCTGCTAGGGACGGGCTTAGAGGTACCACCTGTTGGGGTTTTGCAAGAAGGTAATAGTAACTACCATGCATGGGGCATCAGCCCTGGTTTAAACATATTTATTATATTTTTCATAATGGTGCTGCCAGGGGTTGATCTGTTCTTTTCAGAGGAGCAACCTGAAGCTTAGAGAAGATGAGTAAATTACTTCGCAGGTTGTAGTTGAGCTTGTTTCCAACAGTCCTCTGCCCTTCTCTGTCACACCACAGAGGGAAAACACTCAGAATGAGCTTGTCGTCACTGTCTTGTGTTGTTCTACCTGCGAGACCTTGAGGATGTATTTATCAAAGCTTTCTCGACATGCAATAGCAAAATGCCCTGTGAATTTATCGAGAAGTCCTCTAATCCCCACTTAGTGAGTTACACACTTTGGGGTTTAGCAAGTCATGGTCAGAATGTGTATTGGCCATAGGTTTGCAGTCTCTGCAGAGTTTGCAGGTCTGTTATCCAAGTTAGATTTTACTTGGCTGTGAGCATGGAAATAGGAGTAGGCACTTCGACCTGGGATCACAGGGAACACACATGCAAGAGACACCAGCTGGCATTTCCCAGGCCATTTTTTGTTTGTGTCTTGTGCACATATCGCTGTCTATTCCACCCTCTCATCCAACGGGTGGCTGAGTTTAAGACATCAGAGTCTGCAGCCCTCTGGATCCCCCTTTCAGTTGCCATCTGATAGCTGAGTTCTAGGTTTTAGAGCTGGTTGTCTCCCCACACCTCACAAAGGTGATCGAGTCATGGAGTGGATCAGGACTTGCTGTGAGAAGGTAGGACCTGTTTGCAAGAAGCAGGTCACTGAGGGTAGGACGTAGCAGGCCATCTCCCTTCCTGGCTCTTCACTGCGTTTCCTGCTTCCCAGCTGCCATGATGTGAACAGATTTTTCCCACCTTGGTCCCTCTGCCTTGTGGTTTCTATCCCCCCCCCCTCTTTTTTGCAGTACCGGGGATCAAACTCAGGCCGTTGTGCATCCAAGGTTGGTGTGGTACCACTTGAGCTAAATCCCCAGCCCTTGCCTTGTGGTTTCTATGTCTGATCAGCTGAACGTAGACTGAAATTCTGAACTGTGAGCCTGAATTAATACCTCCCTCCTTACACTGTGGGTGTCGGGCATTTCTCATTGGTGGGAAAATGACTAGACACTGCATGACCATGAACAAATGCTTTCCGTCAACTTAGCTCCATTGTCCCATATTTGGGGTGGTGGTGTAATGATTTACTAATATGATGTCTATGATTTCCTTGGCTCTACATTTGATGAACAATAAAAGCCCAATAAATATCAATCATAATGATGAGGAGACAATTTTGTGTGAGATACTACAGTAATAAGGGAATTAAGACATGGTCCCAACAACCAAATGACCCAAAGTCCATTGTAGATGTAGAGTGAAAATGTATAGCAGCAATATTGTGAGATGAATTCAGTCATAGAAGCACACGTACAGTGAGACACTTAGGGCCAAGGAGCTGCTCTGTTTGCTGAAATTAAAAAGCTCAAGAAAGGAAGCGATGCCTGAGCTGGTAATGAAAAATAAAGCATGAGGTAAATTGTAACTATCATGGCCCCTGGTCATACTGAACAGTTTGAATTCACAGAGATAGGAAACAAAGTAGTACTTTCAGTGAACTACAGATAAACAAATCTCAAAGACAGGTTCTGAGGGGATCTGAATTTGAGACAGTGGTGAGAACTTGAGGTTTAAGGGAGAGTAACAAAGGCAGGCGATATAGAGACACCACTCTAGTGATGATGCAGAACAACCAAAGCAAACCAACAAAAAACACCAGTGAGGCTGAAGACTGAAAAAGTAGCCTCTGACCACACTGACGTCTGATAGGAGAGAAATCCCGCGGGGCACTGAGCAAGCCTGCTGCAGGGGAACAGAAGACTGACAGCAACAAAGCCCAGCTGGGGACAAGCAGTTGGAGGGAGGAATCTGTCATGATGTGTACATAAAACATGTACCAATAAAATCAGTTAAAAATAAAGTCACCGGCAATCTCTAGCTTCAATGTCTGGATTTGGGGAAGACAATGCCAGGCTCAGTGTATATTTGTGGAGTAAGATAATGTGAATTAATTTTTACTGGAGATAACTTCAGAGTCCTAGAACATGAGTGGGGAGGGTATTGCAGGATAATTGCAGGTCTTTTCCTGTAGTGGTGGAAACTGAGGGTCTGTGGTAATATAAAGAGTAGGTTGTGACAGATGATGTGATGTCTCAGGTCAGAATCCTTGTCAGAAGAACAAATGGGGGGGAGGGAGAGAGAGGGAGGGAGGGAGGGAGAGGGAGAGAGACTCAAAAAGCTGTGGGACTAAGTGTAGAGTCGGGGTATTAGATGAAGTGAGATGTTTACAGAGCATGCCCAACCCATTTTTTTCCACTAAGAAGTGTCTGAGGCAGGTCTACATCAGGTGCACAGCCTCATCCCAACTCAGGATCAAATACTACTGTGGCTCTAAATTTACTTGTGTTAGAGCTGTGAGCACTGACCTGAACATGCTTGTGAAATGACAGTGAGGAAGATGGTGTGGATTAAGATTATGGGCTTCAGAGACTCATTGCCTGGTTTTGAACTGTGCAAAGCATAGCATTCATATTTGCCTATTCTGTCTTCTGAGATAAATGAATGACTGTGTATACTATTCAGTTTTCTGTTGCTGTGACAAAATGCCTGAGGTACACCTACTTAAGGAGGAAGCTTTGTCTTGGCTCATGAGCGGTAATTGTAGAGAACCAGTTTATTCCACTATTGAGCAGTTCACTTCCCAGAAATTCTTTCTTGCACTTAGTAGGTACATTGTCATTTTATTACTTATCATTTCTTTGATTATGCATTCATATCTACTAAAGGTTTTAAGTTGTCTCATAATGGAGAAATACCATATAAAACATAGTTAAACACAAAAAAGGGAGAAATCAGTGGAAAACAACCGAGACACAGATCTTGCTGAGCCTGCTAGGGGAAATCATGATCACAGTTAGGCAATTAGTGTAGCCAAGAGTTCTCTGGCAGATTGAATAAAAAAAAAGAAAGAAAAGAAATACATTGATCTTATTGGCTTGCAAAAGACCAAAGGGGTGATGACTTTAGTCATTAACTCAAAAGAGAGCATGACTTTCATGAGCTCTTTGTATAAAGAATGTGAAATATCATAGCAAACAATATTTTGAGCAAAATATGTAGGCATCAATAATTTTATACCACTTTTGTGAAGGAGCAGGTAGCATCATGGCATCATGCCTTGTAAAGGCAGCATGCCTCACTGCAGTTGACTTGGAAATCAGGCGGAGTAAAACACCCACACACGTGCTGGCTGAATGCTTATTTTTATGTTGGTAAATTTAACTGTCTTTGTCTGTATGCAGTTGTGGCTTCCACTAGTGATCTCAGCTGGATTTCCTTAGCAGAAAAGGGCTGTACCACATGGGAATAGTCAGCTGTATCATCATGTTCAAGAATAAGACATTCTCTCAGTTTTATGTTCCACTTACTTAACTTCACACATTATCTATTTTTCTTGCTGCTAGTTTTTATGATTATGCAGTTTTTACAATCAATAATAGATTTATTACAATTTAACGGTGTTTAATCCTATGAAAATGCTGCAGTGAAACTTCTTATGCATATTGCTTTTCCTCTTTCATGTGATCTCTGTGACTTCACTTTCCCATTCAGATGCTTTTATTAGATTTCACATGGAAATTGATCCACACTAATGGACACTATGAGAATCAATGCTTTTTGATGTTAGTATATTTACTATTAAAATGTTTTTGATAATACTGCTTATTACATTTTCTGTGTTTCCTTTACGAAGATCTATGTGAGAAAATTTCTCTCATTTTAACATCAAAAATAAAAGTGGTGTGTGTTTTGTGTTGAGTTTGTTAATGTTTTCTTCAGGGAGTCGGGTATGGAAGGCACTTTTCCCTGCACTGTGAGTTGCTAGAGAGGCCAAGTCCAGTACCTGGCTCACAGCTGCACCGATTTCAGTTCAGAGTCTGGAGACCCATGTGAAGAGCACTAGCCTTGTGCCTAGAGCCCTGTGCTTTGCTTACGTTTTGTCTCATTTCTTTAACCACTTATTTTTACTACAGTATTATATTCTTTATGTTTTATATTTATTTCTCTGGGCACTGGGGGTTGAACCAGGGTCTTGTGCATGCTAAGCATGCTTTCTGCTGTGGAGATACAGCTCCAGCCCTCATTCATTTATTGTAGATTTTATTTTATTCTCAGAGATTTTGTAATTTATGCAAGACTTCAAACTCTTCTGAAACAATTCAAGGATGATAACTAAATAAATGCTTGTAAATATCCGAATTATTTCCATAGGGTTTGTTACATTATATCTTAACCTGGAAAAAGATGACTGAAATACTATAATCCAAGCATGCTAATTCTGGAGATTTAATGCAGATATAATATCGAGTGAGGAGTTATAGTTCTACAGGGAATAAAAGTGTTCTTCTGTGACACTTGGCTCTGATACAAATGGTCAAGTGGGTATTTTGTTCTGAAAATTTAGGAACAACCTCCCCTGAATACACAGGGCTTAGCCTTGTTCCTTCAGGGGCTGGACTATGGAGTCTCTGAAAACAAGATCTTCCTTTTTCTGAAAAGCGTGAGAGGCATTTGAGCAGACACATGGTGCAGGCCCGTGGGTTTTGTGCTGCTCTTGGAAGAGAGAGGTGGTTATTGCCTGCAAAGCTTATGGGGCCTCAGTGTTCTGGTAGCAGCTGCACTTGTTGGATGGTCACAGCCTTGGGAGCTCTCAGAATGGAGACATGGTTTTGAAGAATCTTCACCTGACTCCCGGGGCCAGCTCAGTCAGAAGTTACTGACCATGTCCACAGGGCACAAAGTCCTGTTTGGAGCTTGGCACCCTCTGGGACTCAGTAGTTGAGCCGGGTGTTGGAAAGAGTCGGTTCCGCTCGCTCACCCTGGTCTTAGTGGATTTTTCTTCCTAGAAAAGTAGAGAACAATTCTTCATTATGGCACTTTAATATTTTAAGACAAATATACTTTTTCCTATCAAAATCACTCATGCTGAAGTTACTATTTTGCTATAGAACAGGAATTCAGCATAAAGTCAGTGCATGCCCTCAATTTTACTTTAAGGAGGGATGTGACCTAATAACTTGGTTGTTTGTTATGTACTTGGTGGGGGTGAGGTAATTGTGAGTTCTGAGACAGTGGGGTAAGGAGAGTCATCACGGTTGTCTTTTTAATTTTTTATTAGGATGTTTGCAATTCACAATAATTAAATATATCATGAAGAGTTGACTCATGTATATATACAACATTTTGTAATTCTTATATCCTCTTCCCTTTCCCTGGTCCCTCCATCTCTTGGCTCTCTTCCCATTTGCAAAAGAGCTCTCTGTTTTCTATTATCTATCTTTCATTTTTCTCTTTAGTTTACTTATATTTATTTATACTTTGGGTGTTTCATATAAGAAAAACAACGAATGTTATGGTTTGAGGTGCTTCTATTTTCCTAAAAATGACTGAAATTTATCCCTCTTTATAGAATAGTAGTACTCCAGTGTGGATACATATCACATTTTCTTTATCTATTCTACTGTTGATGGACATATAGACCACTTCCAAAATAAGAAATTATGAGTTGTGCTGCCATAAATATGGCTATGTAGGTACCATGGTAATATGATGTTTTGAATTCTTCCAGGAAGACACCTAGAAAGGGCAATAGCTGGGCTAATGGAATTTCTATTTTCAGTTTTTTGAGAAATCTCTTACTGATAGTGTGTACTAGTTTACATCCTCACCTACAGTGTAGTAAGCTTTCTTTTACCATAATTAGCCCACCAGCAATTATTATTTGATTTCTTGATGACTGCCATTCTTTCTGGAGGAAGGTGGATTCACAGTGTTGTTTGAATTTGCATTTTAAAAAAATTGAATTCTTTATTGGTACAATTTATATACATCTCACAATCACACATAACACTGGGGAATTTGTACCAATATATGACACAAGTCAATTCTCATTTTTACCCATATCCCCACCCACCCACACCTCCCCACCCCCTATGTACATGCTCTTTTATTTTCTTTCAGAATCATATTTATTCCTTCCCCTCATTACATCCCCACACCAAATTTCCTTTGGAAATTTCCCATTCTACAAAAACTGTCATACTTTCTAGAGCTCATTTGCATCTATAGGTGTTCATATCAAAGAGAAGATCCGGTATTTGCCTATCTGTGGTCTAGTTATTTCACTCATTAGCATGTCCTTCAGGTGTATCCATTTGCACATAAATGAATCAATCTTGTCATTCTTTATGGCAGAATAGTACTCCATTTTATAAAAAAACCCACATCTTCTTTATCCAGTCTCCAGTTGATGGGCATTTGGGTTGTTTCCATGATTGAGCTATCACAAGCTGAGCTGCTATGAACAAGGGTGTACACCTGTCTTTCCAATGTAATTTTTAAAATTCTTTTGGGTATATCCCTAGCAGGGGGATAGCAGGGTCAAATGGGACCCCTAGTCCTAGTTTTCTGAGAAATCTCCACACTGATCTCCACAATGGTTGCACAAGTCTGCAATCCCACCAACAGTAGAGAAGGGTTCCTTTCTCCCCACAGCCTCACCAGCATTTATTGTTGGTTGATTTTGTAATCTCGGCCATTCTTTGTGGAGTGAGATGAAATCTCAGTGTTGTTTTCATTTGCATCTCTCGAATGACCAGTGATGTTGAACATTTCTTCATATGCATTTTTTTTTTTGAGACAGGGTCTCACTTTATAGTTCAGGCTGGCACTGAGCTCACTATGTAGCCCAGGCAAGCTTTGAACTCAGCAATCCTCCTGTCTCTGCCTCCTGAGTGCTGGTATTACAGGCGTGAGCCACCATGCCCGGCACTGTGGTATGTGGTATTGATTGTTGGTGGACGTGAGTCTCCACGCCCAGCATTGTATGTGATTACCGGGGAATGAACTCAGGACCTTGCACTTGCGAGGCAGGCGCCAGAACCACTGAGCTAACCCTCTGGCCCTTCATATGCATTTTTAATGGCTAGAGATGTTGAATATTCTTCATGCACTTAATGACCATTTTTATTTCTTCTCAGAAATGTCTATTTGGGCCAGGGATTCAGCTCAGTGTTTCTGGCATCTGACTTGCAAGCACAAGGTCCTGAGTTTGATCCCTGGTAACCACATACCACAGTGCTTAGTGTGGTGACTCATGCCTGTAATCCCAGCACTCCGGAGGCAGAGATAGGAGGATTACTTCGAGTTTGAGGCTAGCCTGGGCTACATAGTGAATTAAGGGCCAGCCTGAACTACAAAGTGAGACTCTGTCTCATAAGAAAAAAAAGCGCACCTATTCTTGTCACTAGCAGTTTTTGATTGGGTCTTTTATTTGGGGAGGGGTGTCTGTCTTTTTGAGTTCTTTATATATTCTCGATGTGTGTCCTGTGTCCCAGTGGTAGTTGGGACAGTAGTTTTTCCATTTTGTAGATTATCTCTTTACTCTGTTGGTTGTTTCCTTTACTATGTGGAAGCATTTTAATTGGATATAATCCTATTTTTTGACTCCATACTGTATCTTATGACACTGGAATTCTGTTGAGAAATTTCTTACCTATGTCTGTGGCTTTAAGAGCTTTATCTATTTTGTCTTCCAGCAGATTAAATCCTTTCATTTTAATGCCTAAATCTTTGGTCCATATTAATTTTAGTTCAGTGCATGGTGAAAGATATGGGTCTAGATTTAATTTTTTGCATGTGTACAGTATAGCTGTTTTCCGGCCCTATTTGGTAAAGAAGTTGGCTATCTTTTCTTCATTGTTTGTGCTTGACTTCTTTGTGAGACTGGATGGCTGAATGTCACTGGGGTTGTTTCTACATCCTCTGTTCTGTTTCACTGATCCACATATCCATTTTTGTCCAAGCTCCATGTTATTTTTATACTGTAGCTTTGTACTATGACCTGAAATCTGGAACCATGATGCCTTCTCCTTTGCTCTTCTTGGCTATAATTGGTTTGCCCTTCTGGGTCTCTTCTGTTCCATGTGAAGTTAGGATTTTTATTTTTGGTTCTGTGAGGGGTGATGCTAGTATTTTGACTATCATTGCATAAAATCTATATATCAGTTTTTTTTTTTTTGAGACAGGGTCTCGCTCTGTAGTTCAGGCTGGCCCTGAGCTCATTATGTAGCTCAGGCAAGCCTCGAACTCAGCAGTTATCCTGCCTCTGCCTCCTGAGTGCTGGACTACAGGCTTGAGCTATCAAATCTGGCATTTGTGGCATGTGTTACTGATTGCCGGTGGCATGAGCCACCATGCCCGGTATTGTTGTTTGTGGATACCAGGAATTGAACCAGGGACCTTGCATTTGCTAGGCTGACACTGGAACCACTGAGCTAAATCTCCAGCCCTATATATCAATTTTGGTAGTATGACCGTTATGACAATATTGATTCTGCCCATCCAAGAATGGGGACATTTTTCCAATTTTTGCTGGCATCTTTGATCTTCTTTTTCAGAGTATTATAGTTTTTATTGTAAAGTTTTCACCTACTTTGTTGGGTTAATTCCTGATTATTGAAAAATTATTGGCGCTGTCACAAATGTTATTGTCTCCCTAATCTCTTTCCTGGTGGTTCACTACTGGTGTATCATTATACCACTGTTTTGTTGATTTTGTATGCTGTTGCCATGCTGATTTTGTTGATTAGTTCTAGAAGCCTTTTGGTTGAATTGTTTATGTCCATTGTAATTTTCTATTTTTATCTAACTATATTGATGTGAGTCTTTTTGTTCCTTTTTTTTTTTGAGGTCAGGTTGTTTTGTTTATTTTCCCATAGGACTGGTTCTTCAGTGCATTGATTTTGTTTTAGTCTCAATTTTATTAATTTCTGTTCTGACTGACTGATTTATTTATTTATTTATTTGAGACAGGGTCTCGCTTTGTAGATCAGGCTGGCCCCGAGCTCACTATGTAGCCCAGACAAGCCTTGAATTTAGCAATCCTCCCTTTTTTGCCTCCCGAGTGCTGGGATTACAGGGGTGAGCCACCACGCCCGGCTCTTTTCTGACTTTATAATTTCCTTCTTTGTATTAACTTTTGGTTTGGATTGTTTTGTTTTTCTAGGATCTTGAGATGAATCATTAGGTTGCATACTTAGGCTTGTTCTTTTTTCTGTTGTGGCTATTCACATCTATAAATGACCCTCTCGGGACTGTTTTCATTATATCCCCTAGGACTAGTATGATGTACTGTCATTAATGTTTGATTCTAGCAACTGTCTGATTTGTTCTGGGCTCCACTGATTACATAAGAATGTATTACTTATTGTCCATGTATGTGTATAATTTCCGTAGCTTCTTTGCCATTGATTTCTAGTTTCATTGTATATGGTCTGCTAATTTGTATACTGTCAATTCTTTTGCATTTACTTATGCATGATTTATAGGCTAGTGTATGGTCTATTTTGTAGAAACTTCTGTGTTCTTCTTGGAATAATGTGAGTTCTGATGTTGATGAGTGGAACACTAGGTATCTTTTAAGTCCATTTGTTCAGAGGTGTAGATCAACTCTGATACTTGTTGATTGTGTTGTCTTTGTAGTAGTTATAAAAAGTACAAAATAAACCTTCAAAAAATAAGCTAAGTAAATAAGTTTGAAAATACAGTAGTTTTCTAATTTTGAATTGATATGAATTTCTTTTCTGGGTACTTTATATCTACTGTGTTACATAGTTATTATTGTGTAGAGTGGAAAGTGTTACTTTCAAAATGCCTTTCTCTTGTTGACATGGCTATTTGATAAAGGTGATACTGTAATATAGAATTCACACATTGCACATAAGAAATATCTATAGTTCTTTGTCAACAGTGACACTCAAAACTATCCTCGTGGGAATGTTTAGATAAAATCATTATTCTCATTTCATAGATAAGGAAACTGAAATGAAATTCCTTGTCTAAGGTCAAAGAACAAATCACTGCCAGAATAAGATTAAGGCAGAGAGTTCTTGATTTTCAGTTCTTCGCTCAATCAGCAAAGTCATATTGTTTTACTCAGTATGGAAACAGATTATTATCCACCAGTAGTAATAAGCCCATGCCCAGATGGTGCCAGGAGACCTGCTGAAAAGTGAAAATCTGCTCAATCAACCATTCATTTATCTACAAAATACTGAACTACGTATTAAACTGTTTTCCACTGAACTGAAAGACATCTTTGTGTCTTTTCAATACAGCTCCTGATTTTATTTTTAAAGTTTTATCTCTATGTTATATTCCAAAGGTAATTTTCTGGAGACTCTGTCTTTAAAAAATCTAGTTCTGGGTCATTATAGTTGTCTCAATTATTTCATATGTTCTGAATAACGCGTTACTGGTATGGCAGAGTTGAGCCAGAGTGCTTTGAAAGTGATTAATAATAAAACATCTCACAGCTGCTTTCTGTTGAGGGGCATACAATCCTTTTTCTATCATTTGAACCAATATAAAATAAGACCTTGCCATTAGGAGAAAGCTTGAAACCTGTCACCAACTACATTCAAATGCATTCTGTACTGGTAGATATAACAGATCTTAGACCCTACCTAGGTCTGAGCTAGTTTGTATTCTGGGTGAAAATATGACATCAGGTGACCTGGGTTTGATCCAAATAGGAGTTAATATGCAAAATAGATGGACCCTTTCAACATTCAACAAACAGTTATTTTACTTCTTATAATCCTTACCTAGATTTCTTCAGCACATACTAATTCCTGGACATATTCTGGTAGATCAGTCAATTAACAGATGAAACAGTTCTCCCTAGGACAAAGACCATAAGCGAGAGTAAAGATTTAAATTCAGGGTCCCAAATCTTTTCCCTTCAATTTAATCATGATGTTACTCAGTTTGTTCACGGACAAGTCTATTTGTTTTGCAGTTATCCTTATATATTTGAACTACTAAAATTTTAGCCTGAACTTAAAGAAATCCACAATAAGAATGGTACAGATGTTATCACTCACAGCAGTGATGTGATCCTTTTAATGACACAAACAGCCCACCGAGGTCTGCGCATGCTGTTGGTTCACCACCACTGACTTAAGAGTATGTAGGATTTAGAACAGGCTTGGCTAATAATAAAGACCACAGATAAAAACAGCTTGGACTTTTTTCCTGGCTTGAATCTGTCAAAGCAAAGTGAGTGCTGTGGCCTGCAGGGGGAAATGGTGGTGAACTGCCCAGTGGTCGGCATGCTCTGCAGGGGAGGCAGTGTGGAGTTTTACTCCCACAAGAGTTCTTCCACAGGCAGCAGCTGGAGAACAATCCCAGTTTAAGTGGCCCCTATGTCCCTGGAGAAAGTGCAGGGCTGGGAACCATTCCAGTGAATGTTGGAACCTGAGATTCAGAATAGCTGGAGGATGGATTCACCTCAGTGCTTTCGATGTTAACCTCCCACGGTAACCTGGTAGTAGCTGTGGATGGGAATGGACTGGAAAGAACCCTCTCTGAGGGTTTTGATCTCAAACTGCGAAAGCAACCCTTGCTCCCGCAGCCAGAGGCCAGGCATGAATTTAGTTGCTTTGGGTTTGAAAATCTTGGCAATGAGTATCCAATTCCTTGCCTTACTGTCTGCATCCAGCACAGATGTTGGCGTCTGAATGCCTTCCTTATCTACCAGTAGGAGTGGGGACAAATACTAGCTTGGACATTGCCACAGTTTAGGTAGATTGAGGGTCATTCAGGGATTGGTGTTTCAAAAATCATAGGCCCTAAGGTTAAGTAGAGAAATCTCAGAGTTGCTAGACTCCTCAACTACAGATCCCAGAAAGAAACCATTCACTCAAAAACCCAGGGAAACCGGGGGAGATGAGGCATGAAGATAGCTATGAGTCTGAGGGCAGCCTGGGCTACACAGTGATCCTCCATTTCAAGAAACAAAACAAACAAAAGCCTCCTGGGCAAATACATACTGAAATATTTTTCTTTCCATTTTTTTTCTTCATTGATGAATTAGAATTTTGAGGATTCTCCTTTTTCTTCTTTCTTTTTCTTAGTGCCTTTCCTTTTACTCTTTTTCCCTTTTGTCTCTCTTAATTTTTCCTTAATTTAAAAATATTTATTCTCTAATACTTGCTTTTTCTGTTTTAATCTTATATTCCTCATTTGAAAAAATGAGGAATTTAAGTAGAGAGATTTCTCTACTTAACCTTAGGGCCTATGATTTTTGAAACACCAATCCCTGAATGACCCTCATTTGTTCTTCTTCTAATACATTTAGCTAATTCTATAAATACCCTTGTGTTCCTTAATAGGATTCTTTGTCTGATTCTCCTTTGTCCTTCTCATTTTCTATAGTTTTAAGTTTTCAAATTTTTCTACCTGCATTCTCTTGTTCCCAAATCCCTATATCTTTAGTAGTACAACTGTTAAGCTTTATTAGTCTTCAGACAATGGTTTAAGACTCTATTATCATTGTAGAATTCTTTTCTACCATTAGTGGAGAAACAGCTGTCGCATGTAATACACATTAGCTGTATGTCATTATCTAGGTTGTCAGTGTTCATACTATAATTTTAGATTTCCTTCTATGGTTAAAGATGGTACATTTTTGGTTCTTATATATTTTGTCTAGGATGATACTACAGTAGTGAATTTGCTGAGTCACAAAATTTTGGGTATTAATTTTTTCCTATGTGGCAACACCCAGATTACCTTTGTGACTTCAACAATATTGGGCTTCATTTCCTAAGAACTGGGTGCAGGTCAGTTGCATTGCATCTTCCCTCTCCCCAAATAACAGTTAGCCACGCCCAAAAGATGTCACTAAAAAGCAGGCTAAGGAGATTTCTATACTAGCAACAGTGTCTTTCCACTATAAGTTTCCATAAAAATCAGTGCAAAACAATAAATGTGTTTTAGAATGCATGATTGGTATTGTGAAATAGTAAATATTCAAAGGGTAATGGGGTTTAGGGGTAAATAATGAAGAAAGAAAAAAATTGATGGTAAAAATAAAAGTAAACAATGCTTGTGTACAAAGGGGCAGGGGGAGGTAGAGAGGGTAGGAGAGGGGGAAAATGAGAATTAAGTTGTGTCATATACTGGTACAAATTCTCAATATGCCTGAAGAAATCAACAAATGGGATCTCTTTCTATTAAAAAGCTTCTACACACAAAAGAAACCATAAGCAGAGCAAAAAGGCAGCTAACAATATGGGAAAAAAAATTTTACCAGTAATTCCTCAGACAAAGGGCTACTCTGTAGAATATATGAAAAGCTTAAAAAATCAGTCCCTCCAAATTTAAAGACCCAATTCAAAAATGGGCATCTGAAATGAACAGACACTTTTCAGAGGAAGAGGTAAGAGCAGCTAAGAAGTACATGAAGAAATGTTCAACATCACTGGCCATTCGAAAGATGCAGATGAAAACAACTCAGATTTCATCTCATTCCACAAAGAATGGCTGCTATCTTGAAATTAGCCAGCAACAAGTGCTGGTGAGGTTGTGGAGAAAAGGGAACCCTTCTCCATTGTTGGTGGGAATATAGATTAGTGCAACCATTATGGAGATCAGTGTGGAGACTCCTCAAAAACTAGGATTAGAGGTTCCATTTGACTCTGCTATTCTCCTGCTGGGGATATACACAAAAGAATTACAAGATTCCCATCACAGAGTGACATATGTGCTCCCATGTTTATGGCAGCTCAGTTTGTGATAGCTAAATATTGGAAACAACCCAAATGTCCATCAACTCTAGACTGGATAAAGATGTGGTTTAAAAAAAAATAAAACAGTATTACTCTGCCATAAAGAATGATGATTTGAATCATTTATACTCATATGGACATACCTTCAGGACATACTTATAAGTGAAATAAATAGGTCATAGATGTGCAAATAGCATATATTTTCTCTGATATGAGAAACTGAAGCTATAAATGTGTTCTAGAATGCTTGATTGCTATTGTGAAATAGTAAATATTCAGAGGGTAATGGGGTTTAGGGGTAAATAATGAAAGAAAAAAATTGATTGTTGAAAAAAGGAAACAATGATTGTGTATATAGGGTTGGGGAGAGGTAGGGTGGGTAGGGGAGGGGGAAAAGTTAGAATTAAGTTGTATAATACACTGATACAAATTCTCAATGTGGAGTGTAATTGTGATGGGTATATTAATGTATCAATAAAATGTAAAAAAAAATAGATAGTGTACCAGAAGTCCAACACAGGAACAAGGTCATAAAAGCTTTTAGAGTAAAGGGATAAATCGCATAAAAATGTAAATCCATTAGAATTACATCTGACTTTGCAACACAAACCTTAGAAACAAGGAGGAATAAAGTGTTTCAAACACTAAAAGATGACAACTTCTAACCAAAACTACTAAGATATTTCACTGGCACAAAAAATTCATGACCCCCATTCTCTTTGGAGTTTTCCATCAGGACTTTCTCATTGAATTCAGGGTGAGGAATATTTTATGGAACATGGGGTAGATTCTTGAAGGAAATCCACAAATCCCTGGTTACTCTCCTGATTCTCTGAAGTGAGCAGTTGGATATACTCAATCCTAGAGGTTGACAATCTCATACAATCAGTAGTATTTCTATATGAACTAATTTGTTTTTTTTTGAGACAGGGTCTCACTTTTGTAGTTTTGGCTGGCCCTGAGCTCACTATGCAACCCATGCAAGCCTTGAATTTACAGCAGTCCTTCCGCCTCTGCCTCTCAAGAGCTGGGATTATAAGCATTAGCCACTATGCCTGGCACTGTGGTGTGTGGTACTGATTGCTGGTGGGTGTGAGTCACCAGGCCCAGCACTGTGGTATGCAGTTACCAGGGATTGAAGTCAGGCCTTTGCACTTGCAAGGCAGACACCCGGATCCAATGAGCTAAATCTCCAGCCCTGAACTAGATATTTAACCCTGGTCTGTCAATAAGACTTTTGTCACTACTTTCAAACTATAAAATTAATAAAAATACATATGCACTGTATTTGAATGAAATCTTCCTTAGAAACAATATTTTATGAGTTTGGGTACTGCTTATAAGAATTAGAAATATAGGGAACTGGAGATTTAGCTCAGTGGTTCCGGTGCCTGCCTAGCAAGCACAAGATCCCTGGTTCGATCCCTGGTAACCACATACAACAATACTGGGTGTGGTGACTCATGCTGACCAGCAGTCAGTGTCACATACCACAATGCTGTGTGTGGTGGCTCATGCCTGTGATCCCAGCACGTGGGAGGCAGAGGCAGGAGGATTGCTGAGTTTGAGGCTTGCCTGGGATACATAGTGAGCTCAGGGCCAGCCTGAACTTCAAAGTGGGACCCTGTCTCAAAAAAAAAAAATTAGAATTATATTAATTGGATCCCTTATATAGGAAAATTGTTGCATTTCGAGCACTTAATTTACTCTATATCCTTTAAAGTTTTATTTAACCATTATAAAAGCATAAGAGCTGAACATATTGATGTGTTAACATGCTATGATTCAGTATACATTATACAATGTTTAAATCATGTTAAAACCTGATTTCTCTCTGAGAAATAGTACAGTGTGCATATATGTGTCCTATTTATTTCACTTATGAGTATGTCCTCAAGGTATACATCCATTTAAGTATAGATGTCTCCAATCTATCATTCTTTATGGCTGAGGAATACTCCATTTTATTAGAAAAACCACATCTTCTTTATCCAGTCTCCCACTGGTGGGCATTTGGGGTTTCCAAGATTTAACTACCACAAACTGAGCTGCTATAAACATGTATCCCTATGTTATGATGCTTTTAATTTCTCCATGTATAGACCTAATGGGGAAATGGCAGAGTCAAATGAGATCTCTATTTCTAGTTCTTTGAGGAATCTCCACATGATTTCCAGTGGTTGCGCCAGTCTACATTCCCACCAACAGTGGGAAAGGGTTCCTTTCTTCCCACAGCCTCACCAGCATTTGTTGTTGGTTGATATCTTTTCTTATTTGTGGTGAGGATTGCGAAATTGGGCCTTGAACTTTTGGCATTTTCTGGTTTGACTTTGTATAATCATCCAGGGAACCAGGTATTTATATTACATAAATTAAATATTTTTGTAGTGGAGAAAAGTTGAAAAGAAAAATATAAAAATTACCTATAATTTCACCACCTAAATTTTTGCAGTTTCTCGTGTGTGCCTTGGTCAGTGCATCTTGATGAGATTTGCCATCATGTAAACATTGGGACCATTGAGTATTTACATCAGTTTAAATTTTTTGTTTTTAACCTTTTAAATTAGATGGCTGCAACTATGCTACTACATACATCTTCTCAGGATCTGGATATCTTAGCATGAAATGATATGCTCATTTTGTTTCTTTTTGTCCTAATAATTTTTACATTAGAACTTGAATCAGGTACTTCTTGTTGAGGTACATTCCCACATTATTTTACTATCTGTTTTTCTTTTTTGTTTGTTTTGAGGGTGAGTCTAATTCACTAGCTGATCTGGACTGGGCTTAAATTTGTGACCCCCTTTCCAGTCTCCTGCAACTCTGGGCCTGCAGATACGCAGCACCCTCGTGTAGTACTTGACAAGAACTGTGTGGATTTAGTTAGAACATGCCATTTTGTCTTATGATCCACTGTAGACAGATTCTGTCTACTTATATATACCCAGTGCCCTGCTGACCCACCTTTCCTATACACAGGAAACCAAACCTGTCTAAGAGCATTACAAGGGTTCAAGCTCCTTGCAGTGTGTTGTGCTGCAGAACAATGAGGCCGAGGTATCCAAAGCTCCGTGTGATCCCCTCTCCCCTAGCACTTTGTTTTTAATTTCCAGGGTCTGAATTCAGAATCCCTCAGATCGGCTCCATCTTTTCCATTTTAAAATGGCCTTGAGAGGCAGGTTCTCCATACATGGTGAGGTTGCTCAGGCTGTCCTTGAACTCCTGACCATCCTGCCTCAGCTTGCCAGGGGACTGTGGTTATAGGCAAGGCCACCACAACTGGCTTCTTCATAGCTTTGATAAAAACTCCTTAAATAAGCAAGAAATGGTGCAGATGTCTGTAATCTCTACACTAAGGAGGGTAAGGGCGGGTTCACTGGATGTTCCAGACCAACCCAGGTTGTACACTGAGTTCAAATCCAGCCAGGACTACAAAGGCAAACTTTACTAAATACATACATACTGAAACTAAAGACACCCCTTAGTGAGAGTAGGCTTTGGTTTCTACTGGCATCTGGGCCATCTGGCTCAGTCTGTGCCTGTTGTTGTTATAGTGTCAGCCTGTTTTGATTGCTGTTGCTTTATAATGTACTTTGAAATCGTGTATTGTGATGAATCTGCCTTTGGTCTTCTAGTGTAAATACCTGAATGTGCTTATACTTTGTGGTTTCATATATGAATATTCAGATTATTTTTGTACTTGTAAGAAAAAGTCATTGATATTTTTATTCTTCCATACAGAATTTGTATCCTGAAATTTCACTTAATTTATTATTTCTAACAGATTTTTATTAAAGTCTGGGATTATCTGTAAATGAGTGTGTGTCATGTGGAAATAGATAACTTTTACCACTTGCTATCTGATATGAATGCCTCTGGTTTCCTCGTCCTGGCTAATTCCAGTAGCAGGACTCCTAGAACCTCACCTAATAGATGACCAAGAAGAATCCTTGTCTCATTCCTGACCATAAAGGAGAAACCTTTGGCTTCCACAGCTGAGCACAATGTCAGGTTTGGGCTCAGCATGTAAGACCTTCACTGTGCTGAGGGCCTTTCCTTCTGCACACAGTGTGTCAGCAGTTTTCACCATGCAGCAGTTTCAAATGCACCTCTTCAAGGTGTTAGGGATCTGCGCCACCTCTCACAGGTTAAAAAAAATGGGTCCGATAATACCTACCTTAGATGATGAAGAAAATACTGTGAAGCAGTGTTTAGCACAGCGCCTGCTTCTGTTACTGCGGTGACAAGAGGACGTTCACTTAGAAGTTCCAACTGAAGCTCTCCAGTAACGATATAAATCAAGTCCCCGAACCAGATCCCCACCCCCAGAGTTTATAAGGGAATTGGTCCCAGCTGGTGCTGATCTGAGGTTCCTCTGTGTTAATGATTTTAAAGGGTATAAGAAATAGATGAGAGGAAGGATGGGGTGAGGTGTGCTTGTTCTTGGAGACAGCCACAGGAGCACTACGAGGGCCCCTTTCC